>PVHP010044396.1:0-14092 GCA_004024765.1 Zapus hudsonius
GAGAGAGAGAGAGAGAGAGAGAGAGCGCACACCAGGGCCACCACCTTGTGGGTCTGGCCTATATGGGCCCTGGGGAATTGAACCTTGGGCCCTAGGCACTGGAGGCAAGTGCCACAACCGCTGAGCCATCTCTCCAGCCCTTACTGTTGCTCTTGAGTGGGGGACCACATTCCTATGTGAGGAATGGTCTGGGATATGAACGGCCAGTGGTTGGCCCCCTCACCAGGTGGTCAGTGGTGCTGAGAGTGTGGTTGGCATGCAGCAGTGCTGAGCTGAGCTGGGACACCCCATCACTGGTCTCGCTGTTGCCATAGAAACCAATGCCAATGCTGGTGCTGAGAGGAGGAGGGAGAGGAAATGTCAACCGTCTGGGACCCTGAAGGCCACCATCCCTCCACGTTACACCCCACTTCTGTATCCGCCTATCCAGTCTCCACTCCCACCCCATTGGTCCAGCCCTCCGTGAGAAAAGAAGGCTCTAGTTTGTGTCCCCCCCCACTAGTTGCCAAGGTAACCTGAAGGCCTCACTCACTCCCCCAGCTGGAGAGACGTCATTGTGATGCTAATGGTGGGTGGAGTGGTAGAGGGGAGAGAGCGCCCAGATTTAACTCGCACCTCCCCACAGCAGAACCCTGAGGATGCCCAATCTTTGCCTCCTAAGGGTGACTGGTTCATAGTCATGTCCTGTATCCCTTGCCGAATTCACAGCACTTGTCTTAAGTAGTCCTTAGGTCCAATCAGCACCTGTCCCTTCTGGACCCAGGTGTTCCCTTCCTCTGCCTTCTAGGGGCTTCTAGAAGTCCAAGGCCCCTAGCCCCATCTTTTTCTGGGGGAGGGGGCACATGATGCCTGGAGTTCTCAGCCTTTCCCCACCCATCCTAGGGATCCAGGCATCTGGCCAGCTGGAAGAAGAGTGAGAGAATGTGGAAGGGAGGGTTGGAGGCCAGGCTAGCAGCCAGCCCCCAGCCTCGGCCCTGCCAACACACAGAAATCCATTGTGGAGCCTGAATATGGGGACCCACTTCCCTCCCCCAGTGTGTGCCCCACATTGAAGGGGGCGAGAGCCTGACACCCTCACAGTTCCCAGCCCCGGGGTATGCAGCCCTCCACCCCCATCCTTGGATGGGAGCCTAGTGCCTTGACCCATTGTTCAGAACTCTACAAAGCTCCTCTTGTTCCCAGGCCCTGAGGGGGCTGGGGCTGTGTCTCTCCCCCACAGGGCCTTTGTCCACTTCCTCCACCTACCCCCAGTCTGGAAGACCTGATGAGAAAGCATCTTGGAAAGAGGGCACCCAGCCCCCTTACACCCCCACCCACCCACCCTTTTATCCCTATAGTGCAGAAGAATGGCCCAGAGCCCAGGCTAGGGTGGCAGCCCCAGGCCACACCCCTAGCTGGCTGGAGGAGCCACCACATTGGTACAGGGCCCCTGTTGGCTATCCATGGGGTCCCCAGCCGGTCTGTGGCTCCTTCAAACCTTGAGTCCCCTTCTCTCTGGCCCAGGCCAGCTGTCTGTGGGCTGGTGGACCTGGACTCATCTCCAGCCCTTGATAACTAATAAATTCACTGAAGCCCCTAGAGGGCTCCACGGTGTGACATAGAGTTCCTGTTATGTGAGTCAGAGACTCCACTGTGCTCCTTAAGACACATGAACCTGAAACGTTGCCTTCCTCATTCCAAAACCAGCACGATAACCCCAAGTCCAGCTGGTACAATAAGGTAGAAATAGACACAGCTTGGATACAGGAGCTGAGTGATGGCCGGTTTAAGGTCCTTGTCTCTGACCGGAATGCTGGCTGCAGCCCCAGGATGCTGGGTTGGCATGTTTAGTGTCTGGCACATGGCAAGTATGTGCACTTGTGGAGTGAATGAGTTGCTGAGTGACTGAATGACAGCACTAATTTACACTCACTGGAGAAACGTGAGCCAGACGCTGCACACTTTCTTGTATGGTCTTATCACAACTAGGGCATGAGTGGTACTGCAAAACCCACTTTACAGATGTGGAAACTGAGGCCCAAAGACAGAATCTCATTCCCCTAGGAGGACCCAAACTGGTCAGCCAGACAAGGACTAAGCTTTCAGCTCTACTTCCGAACTAGCTGTCATCAAGACACCATACCTGGTAAGTCTCAGTCCTTCCATCCACCAAGCAGAAAGGCACCCTCAGTGCCTACGGGATTCTCCCTCCTGCCTCTGACCCCACACCCCAATACCAGCAGGATGGCTGACAGCCAGTCTGAGGAGCCCCATCCTCGTTCCCCATCCACCCTGGGGCCCCATTACCAGCCCAGGAGAAGGGCAGCGATGCAACTCCAGATGATGCAGCCTCCTCCAGGTGGGGGGCTCTTGGCCCCAGGGGGCTCTGGGGGTCGGCAGCAGCAGAAACGGATGAGGTAGACAGCGATGAAGATAAGGCTCAGGCCCAGACCCAGACCTGCCAAGGCCACCACGAGCAGCAAGGCCTGAGGAAGGAGTGACAACAAACCTCAGGGGACATCTGAATGTCCCAGACATGAAAGACCCCTCCTTGGTTAACTCTGGATGGCATTCAGGTTTGTGGGGAGATGGGCTTCTTAGCTCCTCCCAAACTGATAGCTGAGGTTCCTCTGGGACTTAGGCCCAGGTTGCTGGAGGGGGGTTCCAGTTGGGGGACCCAAGGCTTGGGTTTCACCCTGCTCCATCCTCCAATGGCTCTGTGACCTTTGGCAGGGTCTACCCCTTTCTTTTTTTAATATTTTATTTATTCATTTTCAAGCAGAGAGATACAGAGAGATATATATAGAGAGAGTACACCAGGGCCACCACCTTGTGGGTCTGGCTTATGTGGGTACTGGGGAATTGAACCCTGGGCCTTAGGCACTGGAGGCAAGTGCCTTAACCGCTGAGCCATCTCTCCAGCCCAGGTCTACCCCTTTCTAAGTCCCAGTTTCTTCCTCACTGCAGAAGGGAAGTTGGAATGAAATATCTCCCCAATACTTATTGAGACCCCTCCCGGAGACTATGTGGGGTGAGGGACAGGCAGGGCATCCATCATCCCTGTGCTGTGGGAGGGCAGAAGAGGCAAGCTTCTTTCCCCTCCTACTGCTGAGCTCACACACCCACTGCAGCTGAGATCGTCACCCTACCACTGGGGATGGGTGCCACACGAGGTTCAGAGATGGAGACGGGAGGAAAGACAGAGCAGAGAGACACGGAGGAAGGTACAGAGAGGCAGCCATAAAAAGATAAGACAAGAAAACAAGAACAAAGGAATCAAATCAGAGATGGAGGGAGGGAGGGAGGGAGGGAGAGAGGGAGGGAGGGAGGGAGAGAGAGAGAGAGAGAGAGAGAGAGAGAGAGAGAGAGAACAAGTGCTCCAGAAGGAGGACCAGAGAGAGAACCACAGAGAAAAGTAGAGACAGCAGCAGGCAGGGGCAGAAGTGTAATGAGAGCCAAAGACAAATATGGACAGCTAAAAAATGTGTTTGTAGCTATGAATTTTGGGCCAGCCTGGGCTATAGAGTGAGACCCCCAAAAAATCATAGGGGGACTCTGCATGTGACAGGGTTGTCCAGTAGATCTGTGTCCCCTGTCTGCTCAGAAGCCCAACGCTCCCCCAGACAGGATTTACCTGGAGCCACACAGGGTCGGGACACGATGAGAATATGGATCGAATCCCTGTATAACCACAGCACATCTGCCTCTGTCCTTCACCTATGTATGTGTGACACGTGTGTGCCGTGTTTGTCGGTATGGCTGAGTTTGCCTTCCGTGTGATGAGCATGAGTGTGAGGTGTGCCTCGTGCTTCAACATGTCTGTGGATGAGAGAATACGTTCAGCTTTATGTGTTTTGGACACAGATCGTTGAGTTATGAGTGATCTCAGATGGTGAGTGTGACTGTGTGTGAACATATGTGTGTATGTTTGGAAGTCAGCATGCGCATGTGTGTGAATATGAATGTGTGAGTGCATGATTGTACATGTGTGTGTGTGAATGAGTGTTTTCAGGAGTGTGTGTATACACGTGAGCATGTCTATATGTCTCTGTGTACCCTTCCGAGTTTGTTATAAGGTTCTTCATGATGTGTCCACAGTGGTCATCTCCCTGGAGGGGAGTGTCCTGGGGGTGGGACTGTATGTGCTCAGAACTGTGAGCCTAACTGCTGAGGATGGGGTGGAGGACATCTCCCTGAGCATCTCGGTGGTGATGGGACCCAAGGGGATCCCGAGCAGCTGGGGAGCTCTCCCGAGCCATAAGCCCCATGAGTGTAGCAGTGGGTGGACCGGCTGGAGGTTGTGGTTGTGTAAGCGGCTGTGGGCGAGGGCATGGCGGTCCCCGTTTGGAGAGGAGAGGGGGCGGTGAAGTAGGCTGCTTAGGCTGTGCCAGCCATGACCCAAATAGAGAGCACACAGCACACATACTCCTTCCTGCTTTTCTGGGAACTCCCACTGCCTCTAAGCTCCCCCAACCCCAGGCCCCTTTCTCAGAAGCAACCCAAGACAGACAGACAGACCCTCTGGGCTGGGCCAGGTCCCATGCTGGGGCCTGTGAGAACTCCCAGCCCCCTCCCCAACCCGGGCCCCCAGCTCAGCTCAGCCTTTCTCCTCATTAATCTCAAAGTCAAGGACTGAATTAAACTGGGTCAGGGGACAGCGTTTTCCCTCTTGGCCCTCACCCTAGCTGCAGCTGGGCTCCCATCCCTAGGGACCTCGGTTTCTGTTAGGTTCCCACATCAGCCCCACCCTTAGGGGACCCAGATCAGTTATCCCCCCGGAATCCAACCTCTTCTGCACCTGTGAGCCCCGGGACCTCCCCGCATCTGTCCTGGGACAGTTTGGAAGCATCTTCCAGCCACACCGCCTTCGGTTTCTCAGCCCTGGCCCTAAAATCTCTCTTCCCCCTTTCGGGATCTCAATATCGTCCCATCGTCTCCCCGAACCCCCAGTCCCCCACTCCAACCATAATGAGGCCGGCTGTCTCCAGTCTCACCTATGGAGATATATTTACCTGCTGTAAACTATGGCTGCGGGGTCCTTAGCACCCTAAAAGTGGACCTTTTTCCTCAGATGACCCTGGAGCCTGGCTTCCTAGACAGGTCTCAGAGACCAAAATGCTGCCGCTCCTGTCTCCTCCCCCTCCTGGACGCTTGGATCCAGGCTCCCAGATCTCCCTTATTTAGGGAGCAGAGGGTCTGATTCCCATAGCTGATCCCAGGGGGCAGGGGTGGGTGGGGGGGCTTCAGGTAGGGCGCCCCTACATCTGCCTCCCGCAGGTGTACCTATCAAATCCAGGCCGGGTCCCAGGCCCTCAAGACTCAGGAACTGTGACCCAGCCTCATTTGGTCCCTGGGGCACGGGGACCCCGCCATCCCACCTGCTGGTATTCCTGATCACGGGGCGCAAAGCCGCTGGGCACCGGGCGGAGCTGGAAGTCTGCTCGGGGCAGCTGGTGGAGGAGATGCACCCAGGCTGAGGGTCGGTAGCCCGGGGGAGCTCCCATGGCCCCTGGGAGGGGCAAGCTGGGAGCTTCGGTGCTGAGCGGGGCGCGGGCGGAGCGGGGTCTGTGGGGCTCCGGGGAGCGCGAGCTTGGAAAGTGGGGGACCGAGATTGGGTAGGGGGGAGGCGCGACCGGAGGCTCGGTGCTGCCCCTGGCGGCCGCGGAGGGCACTGCGGCGCGGGGCGCTGGGTCCTCCAAGCTCCGCCCTCTCCCGGTTTCCACCTGCTGGCAGAGCAGGTGCCTGGCAAGGCTCTAGTCAGTGGGCATTTAGGGAGCCGGGTTGGTGAGCAGAGATCAGAAACTACACTCTGAAACATGCAATCTTTTTTAAAAATATTTTATTTATTTATGAGAGAGAGAGAGAGAGAGAGAGAGAGAGAGAGAGAGAGAGAGAGAGCACCAGGGCCACCACTTTGTGGGTCTGACTTATGTGAGTACTGGGAAATTGAACCTGGGGCCTTAGGCACTGGAGGCAAGTGCCTTAAACCGCTTAGCCATCTCTTCAGCCCAACATGCAATCTTTTCTTATCCGTATGAAGCAGCTTCAGCTCAGTGGTAAAAGGTGGCTGGTATTCACACAGCACTTTACAAGTGATGATCAGTTGTGTCAGTTAAAAAATTCTTCATTTCTGTGTATAAGGGTGTCTTCAGCTTTAAAGCATGTCTCCGCTCGGGTAGAAGTCCCTCTCACTTTACCTAATCTGTATTGGGTCACAGCTTCTAGACACAAATTTTTCTGTCTGTAATGTTTGTCAAAACCCTCACACAGTTTAGGGACTAACTCCTTTCATCTGCTTACCTGTATATGGACCTGGATTGTCTATATAAGGAACCCCCATCTCTATAAGGAGGTCGCCCTGGGAGGTTAAGAACTCTCCAACCTGATTAAATATTACTTCAATATATGCAAGGACCTCCAACCCTTATAAAGTATTTTTCCATCTGATGCTTATGTGGAGTCTTAAAAGAACCCACTAATGTCACACAGATGGATAGGGAAGTATAGGGACCCTGGAGAGAACCTGGTCACCATAACCTCACTACCTAAGCCTTCTCTGTGAGAGTTTAACACTTCCCAGGAGTCCTGTCTAGGGTCCTTCTCGCCATGAAGTAGGGGATTTTAAGATTAGCCTTTCTCGGAGCTCCAGCTTGGACGATGGTATGATACCCACAGCCAATATTTGATGAGCCAGCAGGCCTTTCTAAGGGTAAAAAGAACTCCAGAGCCTCAAGGTAAGCAATCAGTCATGGCTTATGAGAATGGGAAAATGCCCAAGGTGTTCATGGGGACTGCAACTCAGTGGCTCCCCATTGCCCACGAGATGAGTCATACTGCTCATCCCAAGCTCATGTATCCAGCTTTGGGCTAATGGATACTATTAGAGAGTGGTGGTCTCTTGAGTCACCTGGTCCCAAACCCCAGTGGGAAACAATTTTTTTTTTGGTTTTTCGAGGTAGGGTCTCACTCTAGCCCAGGCTGACCTGGAATTCACTTTGCAGTCTCAGCGTGGCCTTGAACTCATGGTGATCCTCCTACCTCTGCCTCCCGAGTGCTGGGATTAAAGGTGTGCGCCACCATGCCTGGCTGAGAAACAATTTTATATCACATCATAATATGATACACACTCCCCTCCATCCCACTCAGAAAAAGTCTGAATTGATTGAAAATCTCTCTCTCTCTCTCCACTCTGGTTCTTTGTCTTACCCTCATCTCTCTGCCTCTCTCATGTGTAGTTGATGTCACAGAAGTCAAGCTTATTTAGAGAATATTAATTAAACCCACAACATTCACCCAATCACATGGGAGATTTACAGTACTATCTGATACAGACCTGTTAGCTTGACCTTCACCTGGCATTGGGCTCTATCTGTCTTCTCTGGGAGAGACAGGTGGATTACTCCATGGTGGTCATTGGTGGCTTCTAGGGTCTCCAGCTAGACACAATTTCCCAATCACCTCAGGTTCCACAGGCATTCATGCAGGCTGGAGGGGGATCTGCGATCTCCCTGGCAGAGAGAATGGTTCCGACCACACAGTTGGTCGGTACCGTTTACTTTCAGCCAGGGTTCGCCATATGGGAAATGGGAGCTAGCATCGCCAGCTGTTCCAAATTCCCAAACGAAGACAGAAATCTGGATATTTTTAAAAAGCAAAATCCCTCAGCTTTTAAATGTTAAAAGGAATTCAAATGAAAAAAAATACAGTGTGGGCCAAATAAAACCTGTCTGTGGGTTGGAGCTGGCTGGTCTGCAAGCCCTGGTAGAGCCAGACGCTGCGTAGCTTGGCATGCAAGGGGCCAGCAGAAGAAGAGGGGTTCACAGGGATGCTGAACCCCAAAAGTGGGAGGGAAGCTCGGGTGAGGCAGTGGTATTTCTTCCTCCAGGAAGGCTGCAGGCCAGCCTCTTGTGACAGAAGACAAAGGCAGGCCTTGACCCAAGGGCTTGGTGTGAGCCCCTCTTGGCTTAGACTCTGTGGGACTTGCTGGTTTAACTGGGTGGCTGATGGTTTAGAGAGGTCACCTAGCACATAGTAGGTCCTCAGTTAACACAATCAGCTGTGATTGGATGGACTGTTTGCCTCACCCACATTGCTGAGTGTGTGCTATGCTCTAAGCATGGCTTCATGTCCTAAACACGAAATGGGGGAAAATAAAAACACACATAGTCTCCCATGGATACAGCGATGTTCTTGGAGTGGGGAGGGCAGAGGAAAAAAACACCCAAATGAACAGTGAGTTTAGTGCGCAGTTTTAGGGAAAGGAAATGTCTAAGTTGGCAAACGACAGAAACAGCTGCACATCCGTGTTTATAGATGTGCCAAGATATAGAATCAGCCTAGCTGGCCATCAAGAGATGAATGGGGGGGGGGCTGGAGAGATGGATTAGTGCTTGCAAAGCCTGCTGGCCTTGGTTTGATTCCCCAGTCCCCACATAAAGCCAGATGCACATTTGCTTGCAAAGCCTAACAACCTGCGTTCAATTCCCCAGTAACCACGTAAAGCCAGATGCACAAAGTAGCGTATTGCGTCTGGAGTTCATTTGAAGTGGCTGGAGGTCCTGACACTCTCATTCTTTCTCTCTCTCCTTGCAAATAATTAACTAACTAATTAATTAATTAATTAAATCTTAAAAATTAAAAAATAACATATGCATGAAGATGCCATAATAAAATTTATTGCTTTGTAAGCTAGCTTAAAAAAATCAAATTAAAAGATCCCAATGAAGGACAATCTACAAATTCTCTGACCAGTACTCCTAAGCCGTCAAGGTTATCGGACACAAAGAAAGTCTGAGAAACTGTCGTAGCCAAGAGGATCCGGAGGAGATATGACAGACACATGTAACAGGATTCTGGGACAGAAAATTGAATCTGGATACAGTGTGGGATTGGTCAACAACTTTGTAACAGTATTGTCTCATTAGCTGTGACGAATGTATCTTACTAGGAATATAAGGCTGGGTCAGCTGTGTGAAAGGTGCATGGGAACACTCTTGGAAACTTTCCTTTCCATCTGAAATTATTCTAAAAGTAAAATAATACTAAAAAATCGATATGGCGGAGCGTGGTGGTACATGCCTGTGATCTCTGCACTTGGGAGGTGGAGGCAGGAGGACCAGGAGTTCAAGGTCAGTCTTGCATACTTAGTGAATTTAAGGCCAGCCTGGGTTGCATGAGGCCTTGTGAAAAGTTTTTAAAACAATCTGAATTTCATCAGATGATAGGAGAGTTTAAAAAACAAAGCCTTGGCTGGAGAGATGGCTCAGTGGTTAAGGCACTTGCCTCCAGTGCTTAAGGCCCCGGGTTCAATTTCCCAGGACCCACATGGGCCAGACCCACAAGGTGGCAGCCCTGGTTCTCTCTTTCTCTCTCTCTCTCTCTCTCTCTCTCTCTCTCTCTCTCTCTCTCTCTGCTTGAAAATGAATAAATAAAATATTAAAAAAAACAAAACCTTGTAAAAGGCTTGGTGGCTCATGTCTTTTAATCCTAGCGTTCAGGAGGTGGGGGTAGAAGGTAGGAGGATCACTATGAGTTCAAGGCCAGCCTGAGACTACATAGTGAATTCCAGGTCAGCCTGGGCTAGAGTGAGACCCTACCTTGAAAAAGCCAATAATAATAATAATAATAATAAATTAATGAATTAAAAATATAAAGCCTGGGTTTCTTGATTGCTTTATCTTTTCTTACCTGTCTGTGTGCTATCTGAGCCTCCTTTATATCTCTGGGCTCTGTCTTCTAGATTTTATTAACCTTTCCAATGGTTGTAATTTCAGGGGAGTCAATAGTCCAGCCTAAATTGTCACTATGATCATTCAGCTCACTAACTTCTCTTATTCTGACCCCCCACAGAACAAAGGAAGGGAGGGTGCTGGCTGGCTTTGCCTCTCTCCTCTCTCTCTCACTTTCTCCTTCTGTCCCACTTTCCAAGGTCAGGGGAGGAAGATGCAGGTGCTCTGACTGGTTCCGCTTCATTCCCACGGCACAGCTGGCACACAGCTGGAATCTTTCCCCCATGGGAAGCTCCTTTTCTCAGTCTTCCAAGAATTCAGCTTTCTTTAGTTAGTGCCAACAACTATTGGTTTTGATGTCTTTCAGCCAAAGACCATCAGGAATGCACCTGCGTGCCCCGTTAGTTTTCTTGGGGAGTCTATTTGAACGTGCTTCAGGTCGAGAGGACAAATAGGCCAAGGAGATGACTCCATCCAAACACAGATTTGTGAATCCCAGGCTTCATCTATTCTGTCAGCTCGATCAAATCAGGAAGGATTAACTCAGGGAGGAACACTTTCCCCTAGAATGGGAAATCCTGCCAATGGAAGTCTATATAGAAAGGGCTCTCAGGAAAAAGCAAATATTTCCCCTGGCTTCTCTTACTCCTTGCTGATGAGTATATCTGCCCTCTTGCTGCCGTCTCTCACAGGCAGACATCAGAGCCCAGCTTCGTCGGTCTTCCAACATGGACTGAAGACCAGCAGCTCTTCAGGAATCCTTTAGGCCTTCAGGGCCAGAGTGGGATTGATGAGGCATCCAGCCTCGTGGACTGGGGCAGCAAACTGGTTCTCAGCCTTTCCAGCGTGCAGACAGCCATGTTGTGTCAGCTGATTAAGTAAATACTTTTTTGTAATATATATTGCATACTACCAGCTATGTTCCTCTATAGAAAACTGACTAATACAGGGAGTGAACCAATGAGCTTACTGGAGCAGGTGATGGGGAGAGCTGCATCATTGAACCCTAGTATGGATGATGACTCAAAAACCTTGTTTTATTGGGATTTCCTGCCCAACTTGCAGTCAACTCCACTGAAGAGTCTCCTTGCCCCTCCCCCAGCAATTATTTATTTACTGCTTATATAAATGCACCTAGGGGAGGGCTTTGTGAGTCTTACACAGTGCTTGAGTTTTTTTGAGTTTCTAGTTTCATGAGCCTCCTGCAACCCTACAGGAAGGAATGTTTCTACCTGGAGGTAACAACTACCCAACATTGTGATCAAACAAGCTAGATATATTATTCATAGTTGGGGTAACATACACCAACTAAGAGTACTTGTGGCTGAAAGGTACCCACTCCCACAATTCCTGTGTTGAAGTAGCCTCCATGATCTCAGATATGGCTGTATCTTTAAGGAAGTGATCAAAGTGAAATGAGGTCATTAATAGTGGGCCCCAACTTAATGACTGAAGTCCTTATAAACACAGGACATAAGGGCTGGAGAGATGGCTCAGTGGTTAAGGCACTTGCCTGCAAAGTCTGATGTGGGACCCTGCTAAAAGGGGCATGGAGGATGTAGGGTTTTGCTGACTCTGGCAGGCTTCTAGGACTGTCTTCTCCTTATAAGGAAGTTGAGGCAAAGTCTGAGGGCCCCTATAAATCTTAGCAATCCTGAACACTCCAGCCCCCAGGCAGGCCACAGATGTGCCCTAAGACAAGCAGGCAATTCAAAGCTTAATTTAGTCCAGCTACAATAACATACCTAAGCAATAAGGTTACATTTCCTCTACTGACATCACAATTCTATACATGTCCATGTATAGTCACATAGCCCCCTCAATCTATCTATGCAAAATAGGTATCCAAAGAATACTGATCCCTGCCAATCTCCTTGCTTCCTATGCTTCTACCTCTGACTTTCCTCTATATAAGCAATTGCTCTCTATACAATAGGATGAGAATTACCCACTGCCGCGTTCTCCCAAGAGTCCTCATCTCTCGTTCGGCTCACAGCTATTCCAAGCCTCTGCTCACCCAGCCCCGTGGGTGAACAGGGAGTTGATGCGTACTGCAACTCCCTAACTAACCCACGGACCCAGAGTCTGATGGTCTAGGTTTGATTCCTCAGTACCCACGGAAAGCCAGATGCACGGATTGGCACATGCATCTGGAGTTTGTTGGCATTAGCTTCTAGGTCAAAGTGTGCCCATTCTCTCTCTCTCCCTGTGTCTTTCTGCTTGCAAGTAAACAAACAAACAAACAAATAAATAAAGAGGACTTAGGACACACACACACACACACACACGCACACACATGAACACACAGCTGATCATGTGAGGCCACAGACATTTGCAAGCCAGGAAGCGAGAGCCAGAAAAAGCAAATCGTTGCCCATACCTGACTTTACACTTCCAGCCTCCAGAACCGAAAAAGCGCATTTCTGTTGGCTGTCACTCAGATGATGGTGGTTTGTTACGGTGGCTCCAAGCCAGCTAATTCAGAGTGTGATGAAGAACCTCTCATGGGCTGGGGCTGTAACTCAGTTGGTAGAGAATTTGCCTAACACGTACAAACCTAGTTTCCATACCCAGCACTGCATAAACCCGGTGTGAGTGCCTGGAATCCCAGCACCCAGAGGTGAAGACAGGTGGGTCAAAAGCTCATGGTCATTTTTAGCTACATAGAGAGTTTGGACCAGCCTGGGCTACGTGAGACTAGGTAACGAAAGAGAGGCAAAGAGAAAGAGATGGGGAGGGAAGGAAAGCAGAAAGAAAGACTAGAGTAAGGAAAGGAAGGAAGATAGAATCTCTATCTTTATATGAGGTTTAGATTTTTTATAGGGTTACTCCGAGCTGGGTAGAGAATGGACTTGCTGTGGATTGGGTGATGTCACAAAGCAAGGACAGAGGCTGGAGAGATGGCTGGGTGGTTAAAGGTGCATGCTTGCAAAGTCTAATGTGCTGGGTTCAACTCCCCAGTACCCACATAAAGCCAGATTCACAAAGTGGCACATGCGTCTGGAGTTTGCAGTGGCTGGAGTCCCTGGTGTGCCTATATTAACTCTATTTTATTTATTTATTTGTTTTTTTTAAATTTTCAAGCAGAGAGAGAGAAAAACCAGAAAGAATGGACACAGCAGGGCCTCCTGCCACTGCAAACGAGCTCCAGATGCATGTGTCATTTTATGCTTCTGGCATTATTACGTGGGTACTGGGGAATTAAAATTGGGTTGTTAAGCTCTGCAGGCAAGCATCTTACCCACTGAGCCACATCTCCAGCCCTCATGTCCTACTTTTTAGATGTGACCTTGTGACTAGTACTGAGGGTTGGAATATTGCAAACACTAGGCTTGGTCAAGAAGATCTACATCGAGGGCTGGAGAGATGGCTCAGCAGTTAAGATGCTTGCCTGTAAAGCAGAAGGACCTGAGTTTGATTCCCCAGTACCCACATAAAGCCAGATGTACAAGGTGGGGCATGTGTCTAGAGTTCCTTTGCAGTGGCTGGAGGCCTTCACACACACACACACACACACACACACACACACACACACTCTCTCTCTCTCTCTCTCTCTCTCTCTCTCTCTCTCTCCCTCTCAAATAAATAAAATATTTTTATTAATATATTTTTAATTGTCCATAATGAGTTACATTATTTAATGGGCAAACAGTAAGTTGTTATCCCTGTTCCCCAATGTCCCTCTTCCCCATCCCTGATCAGCTGGATATCCTCCTCCGTGGGCAATCTGGATCAGTCCTTGGGGCAGGGGACCATGGATAGCCTAGGAGACAGACCGGTTCTGCTGGCCTTAGAGTGTTGCTACCGAGGGCGGCCGTGACTTTGGGTATTCTCCCCCACCAAGGCTCTCACAATCTTTCCACCCCCCTCTTCCGCTCAGTTCCCTGAGTCATGGTGGGTGAGTATTAAGGCTGTTTTATTGTTGAGATCTTAGGGGTCTCTGTACTTCTGGTTTAGGTTTTGTTGAAAATCATTGGTGTCTGTCTCCTTGGTTTATTCTTTTTTGGCTGATTGGCTGTGGCCCTGGGTCACTTGCTCATCCCATCATTCTCTGAAGGGTTCCATATGGATCATCCACAGTATGTCTTGGGTGGCTCATCTCTTGTCAGGATGTCAGCCTGCGGTTCATTGGAAGGGTAGGATGAGCCACAGCTCTCTCACTGCATTGGCCTCAGGCACACCCTTATCCTTGGTGTGGGTTCCAAATCAGTAGAATCCATTCCTGGGAAGTGTAAGGAGCTGGGAGCCTGGCTGCAGCTTGTGTCCACAGCCTGGATCACAACTGAAAACCCTAACCCTTGTTCCCCCGGGGGACACCGTGTGGCTTCTAGTCTGCCATCTTTTTTTTTTTCTTTCTTTTTTTTTTTGAGAGAGAGAGAGAGAGA
>PVHP010044397.1:0-14089 GCA_004024765.1 Zapus hudsonius
TAGAGGGCAGACTGGGAACATGGCTAAGTTGGGTGAAAAGACAGTAACTTACATATGTACTCACAAAGCTAAGACAGACAGAATTTCAAATATTTACATCTTATATAGCATTGTTTTCTTAAATTCCTATTTTAGTCCCATTACTGATATTTTGTTGCTAGATTTTGGTTGCAACAGGCTTTTTATGTTAATGTATTGATTTTGTAGGCAAATGCCAAATGCAACAAAAGCTCAGAGGTTCTCACAAAACGCTGTGATCTTATGACAGTTTATTCCTTCATGAACCTGTCATGTGTCTACTGATTTCACTGTGTAAATTTGACCTATATTTATTAAGGAATCATAAATACGTGTTATGACCGCCCCAAAAACCCATATTAATAGCTAGCAAATAAATTATTGAACACAATTACTTTATCAAATAAAGCAAAATATTAAATATTAATATGATATTAAACAGTGCAGGAAAAATCATGTTACTAGTAACTTAAGCTTCAAAGCTTATATTTTTCATCCTGGGGAACTCAGTGGATGAATCAATCACAGCTCAAGCCTGAGTACTTATGTTTAATCCTCAAGCCCTTATTAAAATTCCAGAAACTCTCTCCCTTAACTTTCTCTCTCTCTCTCTCTCTCTATATATATATATATATATATAGATAGATAGATAGATAGATAGATACATAGATAGATACATAGATAGATACATAGATAGATAGATATAGATATATTTATATCTCTTCCTGTTTATTAATAAAAGAATAAAAATATTTTTAAAAACCAGGAACTAGGGCAGGCTTATGTGTAGTTCAATCAGTCTGACAGCAAGATGGGAAGTAGAAACAGAAGAATTTATTCAAAGCTCTTGGTCCTCACAGAGAAAAAAAAAATCAGAGCAAGACTGAGAGAACCCCTGCCTCAAAGGAGCTGGATTGGCTTAAGAGGGGAGACCACAAGTTGTGTTCTGCCACACACACATATTACCTGACCACTACACACATTCACCCACAAACATATCTGCAAAAATCATAAAAAAACTTTAACAAATTATGTTTACTAATTCCAATGCTGACAAAACTACTATGAGCAAAATGCATGATCTCTTAAGATCTCTTAAGAGATCTGTGAAATACTTGAATCAAGAAGCATGTAATAGAATCTGAAGAATATAAATTATTATGCATTGTCTAATTCAAAACAAGAAAATGAAAGGTGCAGGTATCACTCATTTCTAGAGGACTCGCCTACTATGTACAAGGCACTATGATTAATAACAATACCAATAAACAATAAGGGAAATAATGCCATCAGGTTGGGCTTAACATTAGACATTTTTAAACCTTGGGAAATAACACATGACAACATTCATCACCATATCATGACAACCCCTTCAATATGGTGCCCCTGAGTTCAAGAGGAGAGCCATCCCAGAAATGCCAGTAACCTCTGATCTTTCAAAGGTAACATTATTATGTCTCCACTAACCAGACTCAATATACTATAAAAATATTTTTTCTTTTCATTTCTGAAATCAATTTATGTTCTGGTATTTGCTCATCCTTAATTCTTACACTTATAATTATAGGCATTTATTATAAGCATAAACCATGTTAATATACTTATGATGAAAACAGTGAAAAAGAAAGTCTGTGTTTAAAAAAAGTTGATGGAAAACCTGGTTGATTTATGACTGCAATTTCAAAGTTCCTTCAAAAACAGATTTCCCTGCTTTGGGATTATTCACCCTCAGTGAGATATTTACTGCATTGCACGAGGATCCATCAGGGATGGACAGAAGCTGAGGGATATGTCTCTTACTAGTTCTTCTGTTAGTCAAGGAATTATTTACCTTTGCCTGATCATTTGCTGTTTCTACCCCAAAATCCCTTTCCCTGGCATGAATACTCACCCAGACTTCCCTTGCTTGCTGCTCTGCCCTGCAGATTGAAATCCAGATAACTTACCTGACAGTGTGTCTGCAGAACCTCCTGCTCAGTGTGCAGATCCTGACTTCACAACAGCCAGCATGTGGGAAGGAGAGGCAGCCCATCCCTGAAATAAAGTCTGTGATTGTGACCTCACCTCCCTTCTGACTGCAATTTTCATGTCACCTGCAATGTCAGTGACAGCACTTGTCTTGGGTGTTGAGAACTTTTCTAAAACTTGGTCCAGGTGCTAATTATCAGAATCAGTTATGAGTTTCTATGTCCCTAAAGAAATAAAAAGTTTTGAAGAGCCTTTTACCTTTATGTGATTCCTGAAGGATGTCAGGTTATTGTAGCAAAATGAGTGTGAGCTCACTCCCCCCCCCCCTACAGTCATTGTTACATTCTTCAGGCCACAGATGGCTATGAGATGAAAAACTACCAAAGCTTTGAAGTTCAGTGAGACAAAAGTAATTGCTTTACCTGTGATAAGGAAATTAGGAGAGACAAGGAGGAAGAATACCTGGGGAGAATGTCTGAATTTCCTGAAACCTATTGTAAATGGGTGAACTACTAGATAATGGTAATTAGCATAATGTAACATAAACTACTCTGTACGAACTATAAAATATCTTTGTAAGTGGGGTCCGTGGCGAATGCATTTATGCTTGGACCCCGGGCCCAGGTAAAAATTAAACTCCCCACTCTTCTTGCTGCTAAGGCTTTGTCTGTTTATTACCAGATATTTCAACAACAAGGTCTTCCGTGGAAGGTGCAGGAAATACTGGGGATGTATTTGTGAGACCTCATATGCAAAGAGGTCTGTGTATCTCCTCTGGTCTCACACTTCTGACATAAATCCAATTTTTTTTTCAGATTAATAACGTGCCACATTTTAGAGAACTTTGCAGAATAATGGAACCAGTAAATAGCTGATGTCATTTAATGAAGAGTAAAAGGATGGTTAGATATGGTTGTACCAGCACTCCTTATATCCCAGCACTTGGGAGGCTAAGGTTAGGAGGATTGTGGTGAGTTTGAAGCCAGGCTAGGACTAGCGAAGGAGTTCCAAGTCAGCCTGAACTAGAGTGAGAACATACCTGGGGAAAAGAAAAACAAGAAACAGGTAAAGAGCAAAGGAATGAATAATGGAATTGCCATTTACATGAGCTATTACTGGTATAATTTGAACAACTGAATTCAAATGCATTTGCACATATGGATATGGAGTTATCCTATGAAGAAATATCAATGCTGAACTCTCAGCAGTGATAGGAATATTTACCAGCACACCCAGTAAATCATGACTTGAAGAATGAGGATTATAAACATTCAACACAAATAGAAGTGCCCGGTTAGATAGCTCAACTGAAAGCTTATGACCTGGATATACCACTGTTGGAAAAAATATTCATATATAGGCTCCATATGCAACCAAGGAAATATTTTAATATGGCCGTGTTAGCAACAATTCCTATTAAATGGAATCAGGGTAGATGTACATTAGCTGGTGAATGGATAATGAAAGTATTCATATATATATATATATATATATATATATATATATATATATATATATATATATATATATATATATATATGAATGTATTCAGTTATAAAATCTGCAGAAAAAGGACACACTTAGAAAATATTTTATTAAATGAGGAAATCCATGCCCAGAAGGAAAATATCACATGTTTTCTCAAGTATAGGGGTCTATCCCTTAGATAGTAAATATGCAATATTACTTTTATTTATTTTTATACAAGGGAGATAAACAGAGAGAGAGAGAGAGAGAGAGAGAGAGAGAGAGAGAGAGAGAGAGAATGAGTGTGCCAGGGCCTCCAACCTCTGGCTTTACATGTGTACTGGGGAAACAAACCTGAGTCATTAGGATTTGCAGGCAAGTGCCTTAACTGCTGAGCCATCTCTCCAGTGCCAACTCTTATCTACTTTTAACACAACCCACCCAGCCTGCTCTACCCCCCAAAAGAAAAATGAATATACAGAGAACAATAAGGGAAACACTTATTGGAGATAAAGTTAGGACACATTAGGGCTGCCATACACACACACACACACACACACACACACACACACACACACACACACATACACACACATGCTTATATAGTCAGAAGAGTAGAATGTAGCATGCTGGCATTCAGAATGTAATTCTGCCAATAACAGCCTTGCAGAGATTAATGACTTGAAAACAAAGAAAACAATTGAAAAATAGACAAATCAAAGAGTTGGTTCTTTGAAAAAGTCAATAAGATCAACAAACCCTTGGCCAACTTAATCAAACAAAAAACTGAGAAGGCCCAAATTAACAAAATAAAATATGACAAGGGTGAGATCACAACAGATCCTGAAAAGATTGGAAGTATCAGCCTATATCCTTTGAATCACAACTTTTTGCTCTTTTTCCTTCTTGAATCCATCTTTATTATTTTTCATTAAAGATTAGGAAAGAACCCAAAACTTTGGGTACATAAGTCTGGGGGACTAAACTCCCAAATCCTGCATCAATGTCACTATTGCATCAATGGGCACATTTTTGCCTGGCTGATTGTTTGATTGTGTAACATGCAAGGTCTACCTCTGGGTAACACTCCTGATAGCTTTGTTCCTCAGCAGCCTACATGGAGTATAAGAAAGGAACCCTCTTCATAACTCAGTACAGGAGTTAGAAATGCCCTCTGAAAGGTCATACATCTGATCTTAACTGTGACAGGATGTACCATACAATTCTGACTCTATTTGACCCTGAAGTGCATTTTATGGCAGGTGTAGAACATCACAGGGAGGGAAGGACTCCAAAACTCACCCTCCAAGTCAGACAGATTGATTGGTACAGTAATTGTCTCTTTAATGTAATATATACTTAGTATACTTTGTGTTATTTCAATTATTTTTAGGTTTGTATTAACTTTGGCCATTTTTTTACATACAATTTTATCATTTATTTGGTTCCAATGAAAATTTACATATGAATGGGATCTGTCTGTTTTAAATTTTTATATAATAAATAAATTATAGAATAATTTTTGATGTTTTGGGCATGCAATAGTTTCAGTGTTTTTCAGAGGTTAACAATGTTTTTTCTTAAAATTTTTTAGTAATCATTTTGGAAACTTTAACATATGAGCATAGTGTAAATTTATTGTGTTCCCATCTGGTTATATTTAACCTGCTAATTCCTCTGCTCTGTTTTCTGGGCCTAGCAGAAGTGATAGAGATGACCTGTCCAGTTCTGGGCACTGAGTTTTCGCTTCTTGTCATTTAGATAAGTTGCTACGGTTCTCTCTGGTATTTTCCACCAGCTGTAAAAACTATGTTCTCTAAACAAGAGTGAGAGTTTTATTGCTCAATGTTAATGAACACATACATACAGCAGGCTTTTTGATGGCCTAACTTGTCCCTTTAGATAAAGAACAGTGTAAATTTCCCTCTAGTGTTTATACTGCACACACCATAGGCTACTGAGTTGCTTCTCATTAACATCTCCCACTGATGGGCCTCATAGCCAATTAGAGAACAGCTGATTACCCCCACAGCCTGTGTACCACTATTTCTCCAGTGTATATACAGCTTGCCTGGCTGGTTGATTTTGGAGCTTGCTTCTTCAAACTGTTAGTGACATTTATTGTCCAGCAGCTCACAACACACCTCCAAAACAAGCTCTTGGCAAACCTTTGTGTGGAGAATCAGTACCTGAAGCAGACATCAGGAATATTCCAGAAGACCCTCCCAGATACATTTCCAGAGAGTATACATGAGCCTGCCTCATGGCTTGCCCAATATGTCCACTCTCATTTTTTCTCTGTTGAACCAGCTAGGAACATGTTCCATATTTGTGTGAATACTCTCTCTCTCTCTCTCTCAAAGGATTTTCAGAAAAATAATCGGCGGTGCTAGAGAGATGGCGCAGTGGGTAGTGCTTGCTGTGTAAGAATAACAGGCCTAGACAGGTGTTGTGGCAGGTGGCTATTACCTCAACACTGAAGAGACCCGAACTTGATCCCTAGGCTCATTCACTAATCTAACTAAACAGTGATTCTGGGTACAGGGAGAGAACTTTTCTCATAAAATTACTGCGGAGCCTGGCGTGGTGGTGCACGCCTTTAATCCCAGCACTCAGGAGAAAGAGGTAGGAGGATCGCCATGAGTACGAGGTCACCATGAAAATATATGGTGAAATCCATGTCAGCCTAGGCTAGAGTCAGACCCTACCTTGAAAAACAACAACCACTATCATTGCCTGTCGGCTGCAGGGGTAGTTATCATACAGATACATACACACACACACACACACACACACACACACACACACACACACACACACACACACACAGCTTGTAGGTTGATGAAGGTGTGCTTTTTATTGTGGGGAACAAGGCAGTATATATAGAGCTTCCTGGTCAATCAGGGAGCTATTTATTGGTTTATGACAAGAACCTGTGAGCATGACATGCAAATAGCCTAGTCAGGACTATCTCCTGAAACTCATTAAGCCAAGCCCCTCTTGGCAGGCTGTCAGGTGCCAACCAGACTAAGCCAGGGTGTGCCTCCAAAGGCCCCCAAAGGCTTTTGCCGCTGACATATCCCCCTTTTCTTTTATTAAAAAATGGCTCGGAATAGTGTCTGTCTTAGATTGTCCATGGCAAATTACACTCTTACCCGTCATTGGAATTCTGACCTCCAAGCGTCAGAACCCTGTCTTAGGTTGATATGTAATTCCATGGATCTTACCCGTCTCTGACTACCGATCCAGCATTTTAAGCCATATATGGGGGGAGGATCGGTCACCCATAGCTGACATGGCTTGCTTCAATTAGCTGTACTTGCAGTTGTTGGTGCATCTGAGATTGGCAAAGCGTTAATGCACATCAGATCAAGAGTTCTTATCGTAGACGCTATAGTCGGGATATGCACTTTAGCAATAAGGATTAAACTCATAAATTAGCAATAAAGATTAAACTCATAAGTCCAATGACTAGTTAACATATATGACAGCTGTCTAGACATTTTTGCTGCAAAACATCAATTATACAAAGTCCCACAATAGGAAGAATACAATAGAATGAACACATCACAATGTTATTAATTGTCCAAAAATATCAAGTCTTTCCTGCACAGGAACAATTCGCTGATCAAGAATCATAAGTCCAGTTTTATATTGTCCATTTAATTGATCACGGATGTTCAGAGCTTGGGCAGCCTCAGAAGAAAGAGTGCTGTAGAAACTGAAGTAACAAGATCATCAGCAGTCGTAGTAGGCCACCACAGCTGAAGCAGCTATTGCAGCAATGACAGAAGCTTATTCCAAAGTCTCTCTTTTTACGAACTGCAATTGAAATATGAGAACTGAAGTCCACAGGAACTGAAATCTTAAAGAGTTAGTTCAAGCACACAAAATAAGACAATTGTTGAAATAATATCTTAGATGGAAATTCTGTGATCATCCTCAACAAAGCAAAGTCTCATCCTGCCAAGTTTTTGAAAAGGAAAACCTGTGACAACCAATGTTGTTAGCTTAATTAAGTTATTCCAACACATCTAATAGGAGTATAGAAACCACAATGACTGAAATTAAACCTTACAAGTTATACAAGTCCAATGATGACCACCTGGTAGTATTAGCATAAACAAATAGAACCATCTCCTTAAAACTCACAATGCTTTTAGATATGCAAACCTCACCCTAGAAAATCGATACCCGTAAGCAACTTCCATCCCAAAAATTCAATTTGTCCTTGACAAAGAAACATAGCTAGTCTTGGCGAGTACCCCAAGAGTGCTTCTTGTGCATTTCTTAATTCATAAACAATTTATTCATTGAACCAACAGCTATAACTGGAGTGATCAGGTCCAGTGTTAGCCTGTATGGTTTCACAAGCAAGAGAACATCTGTACTCTGTTTTATAAAAACTTAAGCTAGAGAATCATTTGCCATGACTAGTCTTTTTGCAAAAATCCCAAAATAAAAAAGACACTTTCTAGGGGCATTCTCCCCCTTCTTTTTAATTTATAAGCAAGCAGAAAACATATAGTACTTAACAGATAATGTCTCTAACCATTGAGCGAATAGATGAGAAAAGAAACATTATGTCTTTTTCTTTGACTCAGTTTACCTATACAATCATGAACTTTATTCTCCTTGTATATTTATTTCCTTTACATTCATCATAAACCCGTTGGCCAGGCGGTCTTATGAGGAAGTATTGGAAAATATGTATCTCTTTCTGGGTTTTGGCAATAGGGAGCGCTCTGTCCTACAGTCAAAAGCCAGTGGAGCACAAGAGTATATGCTCTTTCTTTTGTTAAGTCCATGAGCCCTAGTAATTGCTTTCATAGGAAAATTGACATCCAACACATATTTATCTTTACTATATTTTAGTTTTTTATACCTTAGAGAATTTAGAGAAACCACAGGCATATCTCATATGTAATACCTCTATAAATATTATTTTTGGAGAATTGACAACCCATATAGGATTAGCACATTCTAACATTGATAGAATTTTTAGAACTGAGTAAGGAACAAAAATGGAGAACGGGTGTGGGAATAATAAAAATATATCTTACCTTACTCAGAGTCATCTCAATTTTTTATCACTGGCCGAGTCAGTCGCTCTGGGACCCAAATCGGTGAGGCTTTGTTCTGTGGAAATACACAAACCGAGCCTCGGCCCCAATAATGTACTGGATCCGGGCCGCACCATTGGCCAGTAAGAATATCCCTCCATTTTACAGTCACTCCATTAAATTGTCTATGGTTTGTATGTCTGTCAGCTGCAGAGCGACCTTCATTGTCCAGTGTTAAAAAATTCAAAATGAAGAGAGAGACAGAGAGTTTGTCTTTGGGAGACCTGAAGGTGTCCCCTATTCCTACAAAATTGTATCCAAGGAGGCTTAGGGTAATGATTATCAAAAGTAGCGGTGGATGAGGACACGATAATAGCCCAATCTGCACAATGGCTTCTTTGTAAGCCAGCGAATCTGCTCTGGCCCACAGGGAGTAATTATTATTTTTGGAGGCATACCTAAAACAGCTTCAGATTCTTGTATGCATTTATAAATCAGCTGAGCTACAGCAGCTGGATATGGTGACAATATCTTATGTGGAGAACTACGTAGGTTGACATTCAGTAGAGGTCCTCCCTGCCACAAAATCCCAGCAGGGCTATGGTTCTCTGGCAAGACAATAAAAAGCAATGGTAACTCAGGATTCCTTCGAACAATTTGACATGCTTCTAATCGTTGTTGAACCAAGGAAAGGGCTTGTCTGGCCTCAGGTGTGAGAGTTCTTCTAGAATTCAGGTCCGTGTCACCCTTCAAAATATCAAACAATGGTTTAAGTTCTCCCGTAGTTAATTTTAGGTAAGGCCTAATCCAATTGATATCTCCCAAAAATTTTTGAAAGTCATTTAAGGTTTGTAACTTGTCTAACCGAATGGTGAGCTTTAGAGGCCTGACACCTGTGGCTGACAACCTTGTTCCCAGGTATTGTTGGAGACTATTCACCTGTAACTTTTCAGTCATGAAACACAATGCTTCATTTAATATTTGTTCATTAGGATGACACAGTAAAATGTCATCCATATAATGATAGATCAACAAATCTGGGTACAAATTGTGGGTAGATCTCAAAGCCTTGTCTACATATATTTGACATATGGTGGGACTATTAGCCATTCCCTGAGGCAAAACCACGCATTCGAATCTTTGATCAGGTTGAGAATGATTAATAGCAGGCAAAGTAAAAGCAAATCTCCAATAATCATCCTTATGTAAAGGTATGGAAAAGAAACAATGTGTTAAGTCCACTATTATAGTGGGCCAATCCTTCGGTAATGCTGAAACAAGAGGCAAACCACACTGAATGGGGCCCATAGGATACATTTGATTGTTAATCACTCTGAGGTCGTGAATTAACCTCCACTTTCCTGATTTCTTTTTTATAACAAATATGGGAGCCACATGAGATCTCCAAGGAGAAGCAGGAGGAAACTACTTCTAACCAGTGATGATGGGCTCCCCTAGCCACAAACAAGTAGGCCAGCCATCGGGACACGTTTCTCTTCACATTCAACTGCCTCATCTGGAAGAGCAGATGAAACTACTTGGGATTATATTTCCTGCACAACCAGCCTCGGAGATCCGAAGAATCTGAAACAGAGGACAGGGAAGCCCAGCTGAGCTCCATGGCAACAGAAGTCAACATTCCACAGCCTTCTCTCTCCCACAGGCAGCAACAGCAACATCAGAGACCTCAGGAAGTCAAGAGCTCCTCCTATTCCCTCTCCATACACAACAGTGGAGAGCCAAATGGGTCAACCTAAGCTGATAGTATAAGATGGAGGGCGCTGTCTTCACAACTCAGCCCAGGTAGGCTAGAAATTCACTTTAAGAGATAATGGGTCTGCCTGGTTCAATTCCCCAGGACCCACATAAGCCAGACTCACAAGGTGATGGCTCTGGTGCATGCTCTCTCTCTCTCTCTCTCTCTCTCTCTCTCTCTCTCTCTCTCTCCCTCCCTCTCTCTCTCCATTTATCTTTATCTCTTTGCTTGAACATGAATAAATAAAATATTTTTTAAAAAAATAGATAATTGGCCTGATCTCCATTGATGCAATACATACCAAAAATCACCAAAAATGCATATGAGGGCATGTGTGAAGCCAGGGAAAGAACACATTACAATATGACAGAAAGACTAATCAAGGTAGTAACTTCCTTTTAAAAATTATGAGATATTTGGTATATTTTGTTTTATGCTTTCTATATTACTGTTTATTTCAGTCATGTGTAATTTTTATTATTATCTTTATTATGAATACACATATACATTGTATGGGCAAATGTTGTGAAGCTATCCCGGTTTCTTCTCTCTGTCCCCTATTCAACTGGAGCTCTTCCTCTGTGCATATACTGGATCTGTCCATAGATTAGGGGGTAATGAACTGTACCAGAGTAGCCAGTTTTTCTTATTTCCTTCCCCCTTTGGGTGTTGTTGCTAAGGGGAGCAATATCTGGATATTCTCCCCCACCATGTTTCTTACATTCTGTTTGCCCCCTTTTCCAATTAGTTCCCTGAGTCATGGTGGGTGACATTTAAGTCTGCCTTATTGTTGAGATCTTTAGTAACTCTGAATATTTTCCCTGGGTTGTATTGGGTGGGTATCATAGGTCTGTCTCCATTGACCTTTCATGGCTTATGAGACTTGCTCTGGTGCTTGGTCACCTGTTTTTCTCATTACTTTCCCCATAGGTTTTATTTGGGCCCCATGTGAAGGCTAGGTGTGATTTGTCTCCTACCAGGATGTCAGCCATTATCCATTGTCCTGTTGGTATAATTGGATTATCCCCAGCTCTCTCACTACTTTCTGAAAAGTACAAACAGAATCTCCTTTGGAGAGTAAGATCAATATAGGTTAAATGATACAAGCATTGCTATTTTTGCTAGCTTCTAATGGGTGTATCCTCTCTGTAGCTCTCTAGTAGTGGGAATTTCCCCCTAGGAGCCGAGATCTTGGTCCCCATAAGATTTTTCCATGGATCCCTGATCCATTTACGGCTTCCTTGTCACTAATCGGATCTCTTAGCCAATCAGTAAGCCATTTATTACCCTCCTAGGTTTAGAACCACTATTGCACAGATGAGCATTTCTTGACTTGCTGGTTTCTTCCATACAGCCGTGTGTTCAGCATACTTCTGACAAATGACTATATTGTACATCAGTGGTCTCTGCTTTCTCCAAACATCGTTGAACAATTTCACCTGGCAGCTCAGGCAACATATTCCAATGCTACACATGCTCCCGTCTGGGAGCTGGTTACCATTCTGGATCTAGTAGTATCTCTTTTAATTCAAGCATATCCACTCTCAGATCTAGATTGTATCATTGTCATTTTTCATAATCAGTTTTCTTCCCTCTACATGTGTGTCATCTCCCCTCAGAACAGTTTCCTTAACTAATACAGCCTTTATATAACATGTTGCATGAACACTCATTTTACAGCATATATCCAGATGTGTCATTATTTATAGAAAATTTAGTGTGTGAGACACAACTGGAGGAATTGGTTCACGATTGTGGGTCTTGGAGGAGAGACCCGTGAGTTGTGACTCATGACAGCTCTCTTGAATTATTCTAATGACTTCTGACTGAAATCTCAACCTCTTTCTAGTGTCTTATTCCCAACTGTCTCGTCTATTTTTTCTGCTGTTTATTTGGAACACATCAGCTACTGGTATTGTCCCAGCTATGTTTGTGACATGAAGCTCTGTGCCTTCTCAACTGCTAATGAAACCAAACAGCCTGGCATTCCCATTTTAAAAGACCATGGTGAGCACACAGAGGTAATTTGGGAGAAATATTTATTAAATATAAAGTAACAACATCTGAGGACAGAGGAAAAGACACAGGAAAGAATGTTAATTGATTAACACAAAAAGAGTTAAAAAGAGACTGCTTATATAGCCAGAGAAAGAACACAGCAGGTTTGCATTTACACTGTAATTCCATCAATCCTAGCCATATATACATATATATATATGTATATATATATGAATATATATATATATATATATTCCATGGCTTCAAGTTCTACTAACTATACATTTCATGGTCTGACCAATCACAATCTTTGCATAAGAAGCAATCAAAAGATCAGCCAAAAAACACACTACATGCAATGAACCACAAATACTTTTCTGTTAAGTGACTGTGGGAGGGGCTCTTCCATTTTTGAGACATTGTGGAGGACTGCTGTGAGGCTCAGAGCCACCAGGTGCAGAGCATTTGCTGAGATTGCATTTTCTGACTGTAGCAGTAATAACCTGAGCTAAAGGTTTCCGTAGGCAGAAGTCTGTGTCTCCAACAACAGCCATGGCGGCCGTGGGCCTCACAGTTGTGGCTATATTTTCATTAACATGTCTTTGCAATGTTCAAGACAGGTAGAATGCCATGATGAAAGCGAAAAGAGTGGGCATACTTCTTGCCACGTAGTAGGGCAGTCCCTTCTCACATCAGCTGGGAACAATGAGAGGGATTTATAACAATCAATATAAAAGTGAAATGCGTTGTCTCCAGTGTGCTTACCTCAGGTGGGCTGCACATCTGACCAGCTGAAGAAACTAACATTTAATGAGGCAGGCTATCATTAGGAATCAAACATGCTTTGTTCATCTGTTTTTATTTTGCTGTTAGGAGGTTGAGTGGACAATTAGTAATTGTGAGAAAAATACAATTTAGATATTTATGATAAGATTATAACATTTTTATTCCTTATCCAGACAAAGCAGAAGTTGGAAAAAGTGGAGGCCCGGTGCATAAGAATGAAGGGACCAAATGATGGAAAGCTCAAAGCAATGATTCTATTGATATTCACCAGCCACCAAGAAGGATTCACAAGAGCAATACAGGCATTTAAGAAGGAGGACAGGGTATAGAAAGTCAGAAAGGTGGAAACAATGGCTAGGATGTGCTGAGTGGCTCTGGACTCAGGGGAGGCTCTGGAGGGAACGTTAGACCTGTGGATGTGTTGAACCCGCTGCTTGTGTTTGTACAGAATGAAAACCATAGAGCCACTGGACCAGAATATGAGCACAGAAAACAACACTTCAGGGAAGACCACTAGAGCTGCATACAGTGAGTCCATGGTACCATCACGACCTTCAGTAGAGCAATATCCAAAATCTTTTTTTTGTGTCATGTTTTTAGCTTTCATTTTAGCACTTAAAGTATTTATAGGGAAAATGGAATTTATTGTCATGTACAAAATCCAGCCGAGGAAAATAATCATGCTAATGTACTTTGTTGATTTGACTTTAAGGTCTTTCCAACATGAGTTCCTGGGGCTGATGGTGATGGCCTGGAAGACACTCAGGAGGCAGGTAGAGCCAATGGACATGCTTCTGCCCACTCTTTCAACATACAAAAGAAATCTACAGCCCATCTCGTTGATAACCTGTTTCAGCCCAAAGGCTGTCATACTGTTGGCAACTCCATTAGAGAGAATGATCAAGGTGTTGGCCATAGTCAAGTGCTTGAGGATCACCTCAGTGGGCTTCAGTGACTCTTTGTGATAGTAAAGAATTAGATAGTAGGAAAGGAGAGAGAAATTTCCCAGAATCCCAACAGCAGTCTGTGATAA
>PVHP010044398.1:0-14089 GCA_004024765.1 Zapus hudsonius
AGAATGACTGTCACAAACAGTGAACTTGTTTCTACAACACACAGGAGTGCTCCTTTTCTCATTCACTCACTCCAAAGAAACTAAGAATCCTAGATACCTATTTATAAATGAAAGACACTGAAGAAGCAGTTTTGTTTATAACATTTAACATTGGCATTTTCTCTGTCAATTATTTCTACCCATGTTCATTCCTCAAATGATATTTCTACAAATGGTTCTGAAAGATCAGCAAAAAGACCAAAAGTTATTTGAAGTTTCACAGTGTAACCTCTAGAAAGCTTCTGTTTAAACTATCAAAGGGTGTGATCAATATACACTGCGAAAATACCATGCCCTTAACTTGCCCCACCTCCTATGGGGAGAAAAAAGAAGTTAGCAATGATGTCTGGAAGGCAATCTATGTGCCTAAGCCCAGAGAATTCTCCATAGAAGATATTATGTAAAGAAACAGGTATTTCCTGGAGAAAAGATGATGAAGTGTGGTAAAGCAGCTAAAACATAATGATAATTCTCTAATTGTAGCAAACTTTAATTTTTATCTATTTATAGACAAAGGAAACTACAACTTGAAGGAATACAGGAACATTAGAACAGGTAAGTGGAGGATATGTTTGCAGGATTTGAGTGGGTTTCTATTTGGAATAAATAAGTGCAGAGGAATAAAAAGTCTTGCCTCAAGCAGGTACCTTTCAAGATAATGTTTAAGGTGACAGAAATTACTTAGTCAGTGAGATTATACTATGATATCCTAAATAAAGAAAAAGCACCATGGAATATTAAACTAAGAGACCTAGCCTAAATATCCTAAAATAATTAATAGCAACATCTTATGAAGAAATATGATTAATTTTTTTAACTGGATATTCTCAAAAATTGCCTAGGTTGACTTCAAATTCACAGTCCTTCTATCTCATCTTAATGAGTGTGAGATTCCTTTGACTAATATTTTAAATTCCTAACAATTATTTAAAATGCTGTGGATTTGAGAACTATCCAAGTTATCCAAAGAAACGTATAATGAATCAACATGTTTTATGTTCTAATAAATCCAACCATTTAAATCTGCAAGCAAATTGAAGACACTATCTTTAATTTTTTGTGTACATTGATTAGCAATATTATTCTATAAAGTTTTGTTGAATACATACTAGGAAATAAGTATTTGCTTAGGTAGTTTAGCCAAGTGGAATGAAACTTTCAGTTTTACTTCCTTGTTTCATCCTTAAAATAGAGACAATGAGAATGACCTTGTAGATTATGATGGCAATCATGAGAGACTAAAAGATAAGAATGTGAGGTGTATAAAGTTCTATCACCCAGACTGTTACATAGGAGGTTTGGTTTGTTCCTTCATATAGAAAACAAATATACTCAGAATCAAGGCTGGAGAATAACATGACAAATCCAAGAAACTACCAGAGCTCAAGAAAAAATGACTGTTTAGGCTCAGGTTAATATATATTCCCATGATATCATCATACATAGCATTTTATATAATGTTAATATATACATGCATTTCCTACTCATTTTCTTTATTAAGCATCTATCTAGGTACAATTTTCAGTGTAATTTAAATCTTTTGTGGAAATTCTTTATTTCTAATAATATATTTTTGAGAGTAATGCCAGTATGATGAAAAGTGGGAAACGTTATATCATATTAAATCTCAGAACATTTTCTTTTCAATGAATATAGAATGGACCATAAACTATTAAATTTGAATATTAACATGTTAGACAATATATGTGAGCATTAAGTTCAACATTCGAAGTGCCACTTGGAGGAGCTTATCTCCAAATTTTATGGTATATCATAACTGATTCCATAAGAATAGATTTTTCTGTCAGCAAACTGTATTCTCCAATAAGATTTCTTTTGGTTAAAAGTCAGCTTAATGTCATAAAGCCTCTTACAGGGACTTGTATGTCTTTAATTATTTCATCAAATCCCAACGGAAAAATTCACCACACTATTATAATCATAATTATTAGTACTGAAATTCTTTTAATATCTTTCGATTTGCATTTTAATTTATTCAAATGTCACCACATAGCATTCTGTTAATTATATTCCATTGTTCAGGACATTCCATTTATGTCAGTTTTCAATGACATCAGTGGGGAACTGGACAGAAACCATATTCAGCCAGCCTTTGCAAAATGGTTTGGGGATTTGACTGCATTAAAGTCCATGTTACTTATTTCAAACCTTTAATGATTTGCCACCTAGCCATCTTTTTAATTTCTATGGCTTCTTCTGCATAGACATGCTTGACACCCCTGAGATCTCTATTCACATGATTTGTCTGACATCATCTCTTAAAGTAACTGAACAAACCATCTAACCTCTATGTATGTGTACCACCCAGAAATCCAAAAATATATAATAAAAGAGAAATTAGGTAATTTTTTTTCATTTTCACAAAAGAAGCTAAGTAAAATTTATCAAACACTCATTAACTATTTTACTTGAGGAGTAACCCTATCCAGTAGAAATAGAGCATGAGCGACAGACATGTGATTGAATGATTTCACCCTCATGAAACAGTTTGAGTGGGACAGTCAGATAAATGCAGCTTATTTGGGGAAACTGTGTCATTAACTTACTATAAACACTGTAAAGTAAGGCCACTCTTGTTTTCTGTGTCATTAAAACTTGACTACTTTTAGTACTTTATTTTAGTCTTTTGACATTTGAATAAATATTTTTTGAACAGATAAATTAAACATATTGCTTATTACACATTAGCAACCCAAATTATACAAAACTGAAAAACACACTAGAAGGCAAAAAAAACCAAATTAAATAATATGAAGTTCATGTGGAAAATATTAAAATCACCCCTTGTGAAATTTAGAAGTTTAATAAATATTCTTTTGAATTAATTATAAACTAAATTATAATTATAGTATCTTATAATTTCGGAAAATCACTTATTAGGTAAATATTAATGCCTCTTTTGTTCAATTCTTAAAGATTACTTGAGACATTTTGGGGATAATTTAGGAGTTAAAGGCAATAAATTAAAAATACATCCTTGTTTAGCACTACATGTTATCAATTGTATATACCAAAGTATTCTAATTAAAAATATGACAAATTTTCAAGTGATTTACAAAGAGACTACTAACAATAGAATCTAGCCAATTCAGAAATGTGTATCTCAGTTCACCTATACGGATTTCACTCTCCTATGGAGATTCGGTTTGTATCTTTGAGAATTTAGTGAGAGAGCTGTAGCTCATCCAACCCTACCAACAAACCACAGGCCGATAGCTGTCTTCCTGGCAAGAGCCACCCCAGACCTACTGTGGAGGATCCACATGGAAGCCAGCAGAGAGTGGTGGGATAAGCAAGAGACCCATAACCACAGCTAATCACTAGCCCCAGGATAAGCCAGCGAGACAGATACCAATGATCTTCAACACAACCTAAAGCAGAAGTACAGAGGCCCCTAAGACCTCAACAATAAAGCAGCCTTAATACTCACCCACCATGACTCAGGGAACTGAACGGAAGAGGGGCAGAAAGATTGTAAGAGTCATGGTGGAGAAGAATATCCAGAGACATTGCCCACCTCATTAAAAACATGCAAAGGGGTGTGGAACCCAGTTGACTCCTAGGCTATCCTTAACCCCCTACTCCAGCTGACTGGGGACAGAGAGGAGGGAAAATTGGGAAATGGGGACACCAACACATTATTTGATCAATCAGTGTATTTAATTATGGACAATAAAGATATAATTTATAAAAAAGGAAAAATATGACAAATATGTCATAATTACATTTATATGGCTAAACATTTGGAAATATTACTATAGCCAATTTATTGATATTATATGCAAATATTTCAATTTAATTATATAATTCATCCATTTTTTATTTTAAAATATATTGATATACTTAATATTCATCATTGTAGATTGAAAAATCACACTTTCAGTCCATGTTAAGCTAACTCTTTTACCACATATGTGTAGAAGTATAATTTCTATGCCATTTTTGAATGGTATGAAGTCTCTTACAATGGACTCTCACCTTCTCCCCTTTACAAATTAAAAGTAGCTTTTTCAGGATTCCTTGTGTGTGAATTTTTCCACTTGACTTACTTTCAACATGTTTTAGAATTTCTTCATTGTCAATAACCTTGAAGAAAACCTACATTTAGACAGACTTGAAACTTTAATTAATGTTTATCCTCAGTTCCTTATCATAAGGAACTATGCACCATGGAATTACTTTATTTTCTCAATCTACATAAACTCCTATAAAATTCTGAGCTTCTAAATATCTATGAACAGTAAAAGGATGGTTAAACCACCTACAAAATCAAAGGCTCTTCTGCCTTTAAAAGTCATTTTTTAAAAGATTTGGTAGCATATGGAATATGTTTAATGAGGTAGGGTCTCACTATAACCCATCCTGCCATGGAAATCAGTATGTAGTTTCAGGGTGGCCTCAAACTCATCATGATCTTCTGCCTCTGCTTCCCAAGTGCTGGGATTAAAGGTGTGCACCACCACAACCAGATATCACATATATTTTTATTAAAATGATCAGATCAGTAAAGCACTGAATAAAATCTTCTTACTGCATGAATTTCAAACTATGACTAGGATATGGTTTTTCCAAAAGTACTTTGAAAATGACAGAAATGATGTTGTTCTCAATAAGTAAAACCTTTTTAATTTATCTGTGTATATCCTTATCTCAGTAGGGTTTACATTTCTATGTTAACTTTTTCTAACTTTCAAAAAATATTCCAAAATACTCTTTACTCAAAAATCTCCTTTAAGGAATAACAGGTCCCATTAGTGTATGGCAAAAAATCTGAAACAAAGCATGGGGAAGTATGTTTTAATGATGAAATAAAAAGCAAATAGTTTAAACAAGTGTCTTCACTAAAAGAAATATAACTAGTCAATTTGTTGAAGTTTGTGCCTCAATAAATTTTCAATTCTACTTAATAGTTGAATGAGAATATTGAAACAACTGAATTTTGATATTCTTTCAAAGATGTTCCAAATGGTTTTTATGTTAAACACCTATTTACTATGTTTCTTTACTTACCACTAGAGTTACTAAAAGGGAAAAAAAGAAGGAAACATCAATTAATAATATAAAATGTGAAAAATATGTTCTGAATTGTGATCTTGGTCTCCGTCTTTTTAGCTTATAGTGTGTCATTCATTCCCTTCTGTGTTTTATTCTATTGTTGTCAAACGATGGTCAGTCAGCAGTGTGGCTTTCATGGCTTGTCATTATTAACAGGTGTTGGCACCAAATGTTTAAATTATCATTATAGAATGGCATATGGCTAAATTAATTAATTGTCTCAGGTTTGTAAGCGATGATGAACTAGTTTATAAAAGAAGAAAAAAAAAGCATCAGCAGCTGGTCACAAACAGCTACACCAATGCCTACATTGGGATTGTTCAAGGTAAGAAGGAACAGGAGATCTGGGACCTGCAAGAGAGAGTTGACGCATGGACACCCCATGAAAACTAGCTTCTAAGTAGTAGGGGAAACCTTGTAATTCTGTCAACCATTATCCTCACTGCTGCTCACACCATGATGCAACAATTTCACAGAATATATTATAATGCCCTCTGGATTCATCCTTCTCTACCTTTCCTCTTTGTGTCAAATAACCTACAATGAGCATGTCATACTACATTGTAAGTATTTAGGTTAAAGATTTAGTTTCTCTTCATTATAGCAATCTCAGTAAAACTAGGAAAATTCAGGAATGGGCATAAAATTCAGAAACAGGTAGTTTACAGCGATATTTCTAGAAGAAATACACACAGGCATTTACATAGATACATACACAGAAACTTACTTGCATTAATCTTCCATTAAGTTTCTTAAAATATTAATGTAAAACCATCAATATAGTAATATATAATGAATTTATAATGATTCAAAATTGGCAAAATGATATGCAAAAACTCTGAAAAATGTCATGTTGTGCATTAGAACCACAGTTTCTAGAACTTTTCCAGAGTTAAGCAGCAATTTTGGCTTCTCTGAATTTTCAATTCACACTTTTTCTGATTTTTTTAAATGGTCGTTGTCACTTTGCCAGATCACACAACGTGGTAAGTAGCTCTGCTTAGTACTAATTACAGTGGCCGGATGTTAAGCATTTTGTTGGCATGAGAATTTTCCTTTGCATTTTTATGCTCCAGGAAAGGGCATATTATGAAACACAACAAACATCCTGACACAATAAAGAGCTAATTATACTGAAAAGGCAATAATTGAATTCACAGGAGTTACGTGTACTTTTCAACCTGGAGCTGAGTATAAACTTACATTCACTTAGAATTAACAAAGCCATTGCATTTTGAGATTTCTATTAATCTTTTAATACATACATCTCCAAATATTAATTAAATGTGGAACTAAGAAGCCAAATACTGATTCCTTCCAGACAGATTTATAAAGGAAAGTTATAAGAAAACACATGCATGAAAGGAAACATGAAAAATTAACCCATGGCTCCTTGAGAAAAACATTAATCCCTATAGACTTTTCCTTATGGAGTTTTTATGTGCTTCTCCTAATACCATCTTCATTTATAAAAATCTTTTCAGTCATTCACAAATATTAAGATATTTTTAAAAGTTAGGTATGAATGCACACACCTGCACACTACAAGAATGAACTTGTAGAATCTACAAAACTCGACTTTTCTATGGAGGGATTGGCATTTTCTTATTAAAGAGCATATAGCCCAAAGTAAGTACTCATTTTTTTTTCTTAAAGTACTTTTAATGAAAGTTGATGGCTAAAGTCTTACAGCAAGAAACCAGAAGTTCCTGTTTTCTACAGATCTAATTTTTTTTTAAGTCTGACATCCATCAACCTATGTAACAACATCCTATTCACACTAAATAAGCTTTCAGGTGAATATACTTTGGAATCGCAAATGATTTCATGTAAGTTTCCAATCGGTCTTTTACAGAACTGAACCCAGATAGGCCCTCGAATTCTGATGAAAGTGGTTTGTCAAAAAAATACTGAATGAAATTGCTTGTTTGGTATGTCTGTGACAGCTGAGGGACTTGGAGCTGAGCAAGCATCCTCCTCAACACGGAAGACTTTGAAGCGATAAAAACACTTCTTTAGAATGACTGTACATTTAAGCATTGTATCCAAATAAACCACTGAAACGTATATCTCATGTGAATGTGTTGTGTGGCATGGAAATAATATCTCTGTAAAGCTGTTTACAATAGCATATATGTATGCTATTGTATATATAAAATTAATATATACATATATGTATATAATAAATTTTAGGACTTTAGCATCTGGCTTTATGTGCACACTGGGGAACCAAATCTGAGCCATCAGAATTCACAAGCAAATGCTTGTATCACTGATCTATCTCCAGCTCTATCATACTTTCATACTTTTTTAAAAAATTTAGTACTTTCAAAAGTATGAAGCTAATCCATTTTTTTATTAGCAAGTGAAATTGATAACTTCATTGAGTACATCTTAAATTATGTTTTATAATTGCTTTAATGTGCAAAAGTAAAACATTTCAGCACCCCATTCACTTTTGTTTTTATTGTTTTTCCCCAATAGAATATTGCCCTGTATACTTATAAATATAGTTATAAAGAGATAACAGATAATTGGATAGTCCTTGACTCCCTGTTCTAGTAATATTTATCTCAATTAGCATAGTGAAATAACTTTGTAAAAATCAAAGTTTTATCTCAACATATTGACTAAAAATCATGTCTACTTTCTAGTTTCAAACATAAGTTCTCACTTTCAACAGCCACCACTTGTTAATGACTTTTATTTGTTTGTTTGGCTGTTTTTGTTTCTCTCTCTTTTTTTTAATGTGGATTCTAGAAATTGAACTCAGGTCCTCCTACTTGCAGGGTAAACATGTTAATAATGTTTGAGCTATTTTCCCAGCCTTCACCTGAATTTTTTTTCTTAATTTTGTGGAATTTGCAAAAATGTAGATGTTTCTAAAGAAAAATAATTTGAAGATAGTACTTAATCCAAGCTCATGTTTTTAAGAAAGGAGTGAAGGGATGAAGAGATGGCTCAGCAGTTAAGGCACTTGCCCGCAAAGCCTAATGACCCCAGTTTAATTCCCCAATACCCATGTAAAATCAGATGCACAAAGTGGCTCATGCATCTGGAGTTTGTTTGCCGAAATTAGCAGTGCCCATTCATTCTCATTCTCTCCCCGTCTCTCTCTCTCCTTGCAAATAAATAAACAAAATATTTTAAAAAGAAAGGAATTAAGATCTAAGAGCCATACACCCTCCATATTCATATATATAATATATATACTATATTATATGTATAATATAGTATGAATTAATAAGATTAAGAATAGATCTTACTCAATTATTCCTGTCTATTATTTTTGCCTTGAGAAATACACACACATAAATTCATTATGTAAGCCTTAAGAATTCTTTATAAAATTAATTTATAAAGACTCAAAATTTGATAATCCAGCTTTACTGGTTCTCTGCTTCCCTTCCCAATATTGCATGGCATTATATTTCCTCAGGTTATCAGCAATTCATTTAGAGATAAAAGATATTTTTAAGAATTTGAATTTTAGCAGGAGGGATTGTTCAGTGATTAAGACAGTTGCCTCCAGAGCCTTAGGATCCTGGTTCAATTCCCTAGTACCCACATAAGCCAGATGCACAAAGTGGCACATACATCTGGAGTATTCAGTTGGCTAGGAGCCCTGGTGTTCCCATATTCTCTCTCTCTCTCTCTCTCTCTCTCTCTCTCTCTCTCTCTCTCTCTGCTTACAATAAATAAATAAAATATTCATAAAAGAATTTGAATTGAATCATGACAGAATCACCCTTTTCAAAAGGCTTACATTCTGTTTTTTTGTGTATTTCTTCTCAGATTTCTGCTATCTTAAAGATATGCATACTTTATATAGAAGTAAATCTATCATTTGTTGATGAGTATACCTGTTTCCCCATCCTCTATGTGAAAAAGATCAAAAGTATTTAAAAACCAGTTAAGCTTTCTAAGTTTTTTTTTCTTGTTTTTCTTAGGTTTTTCATGTACCTTTTAAGTCTAAAAAATTCTAAAAAAAGATAATACAAAACATCAAAACATGTAAACCATATAATTCCCTTTACAACGAGGCTTTTTACTGCTTATCTTTTCAAGTCTACTCACCAGGAGATATCAAAAAGAAATCTCAGTAAAACTGCTTCTTTTCTCAATTCAATTAAAATATTGTCAAAATTTGCTAAACACTTATTCTTGATGAGGACAGCCATAGTACAGAGGTTTCATTCTTAGAAAATAGGGATTTTTTAAACCTCTAGTTTACAAATGGAAACCGAAATATTCTCTTATTTAGTCAAAGTCACACAAGTAGGAAGAAGAAGGGACAGCCCTCTAAAGAAAGTCCACGTTTAAAAATATTTGTGGTAAAAAGTTCAACATGTATTATCTACCCATATGTATACCTAGTTTGGGATATAATTTTTTCATTGGGATATTTAAATTTCTCTAGTATAATTGCCATTATAATAAGTCCATTGTTTCATCTACTTGTTTTTGTAAAATAAGGAACAGAAAATAGCATGCATGAAGAGGAAAGGACTTCATTTCAGTCTATTGTCAGATGTCCTTGAATCTTCTCTCAAAGGGATTGCTCTGAATTAGGGATTCCTTGTTCTCAAAATAAATTTAGCTAAAGATAAATTGGTTGAGTCTCTAGTCAGTGAGAGAAAAAGAGAGAAAAAAAATCAGAAGGAAAAGAAAAACAAATGTAGCCAGTTAATTTTCGTGTAAATTTCATTTTACCTAAAACATTTTGACAGCTGGGGACTAGACAGCAGTTACTCTATAGTTTGTGGGAAAAACAAATGAAACTAACTTACTTGATTGGTTTGGAAGAGAGTTGTCTAAAGCTCCAGTAGATGGTTAGAAAGTTAAAATAACTATTACTATATTTCCTGAGGTTTCCCTTAAGTGACTTCTTACTTTTTGTCATGTAAATCCTGCTTGAAGCTGAAAGCTCTGGCTTTGTTACTTACCACAGCCCAGAGTGGAAAAGAGAGCTGAGGTGGATGATGTCCTCAGCATTTCTGGTCATTCGTGTTGTACCATAGCTGAAGAGAGCCAAGGAGACTAATTCCTGTCATTCTTCAATGCCCCCACCTATCTTCAGGGTCAGAAACTCAGACATTCCATTCTACCCCCAGGTTCAACATCACTGTGGTCTGTGTCACCCTGACCACCTTCAGACATATGCCTGCAGGCTGTCTTGTAATATACATTACATTGCTAATAATTCAAGGTGAAAAAGTTAACATGTAGCAATTTCTACTATTGCTTTCACTTTTCCTTGGCCACTTTTTAACACCTCAAAATCTATGTTCAATAGTAATAAGCAAACAATGATCCCCAAGACATACAACAGTGTACACTTCAAGCATCTTCAGACCATTCACTTCACCATAATATATATATATTAATCATGGGGCTGTTATCTTTGCATTTGTTGTTTTACTTTAATATTTGTAGTTCAACATGTTTCTAATAAAAGAAACACATGCCCCAATTTTCTCAAAATTGCCAAGTTAAAACTTAAAATAGTCCTTAAGAGGAATCCCCATAGAAAGCCAAAACTCATATATTCATGTAACTATTAGCCCAGCTAGCGCATAGAACATCATAGCTAAATAGTGTAACAACTTTTATATGTTACATATTGTAACAGGAAGCTGCATTTTTTTTTTGTTTTTGCTTTTCTACATTTGACACATATAAGTTATCCACCTTCCTCTGGTCATGATTAGAGAGCTCAAGGCATATTCCTCTGATTTTCTTCCAAAGGCAGAATTCCAACTTTGGTAAGCAATAAGTCAGAATTCCTCTGTTCATGTAATCTGTTTGGGCTCCTTTCTGAAGTCTGAACACATATTGGTCCTCTAAAAGGAGAATGAATAGCATTACCATGATAAATCAAGTTCCAAAGTCAGGGGGCAAAAAATTCAATTTGCTCCCAATTGATTCAAGATGGAAACAGAAATCCTAGCCCCTTCCATAGGGATTCTTCCTTCCTATCGCCCCCATTGTGCTTGTTTCTGCTTCCTACAGCAGCAGGGAGCATTTCTAAGTGAAAGGGAGAGAGTTTAGCCACAGTGAGGGAGAACCGGGGACAAGGGTTGCTGCATGTGTGGATGTTAAATGTTATTTTATTATTGAGTATACCGCTGTGGGGCAGATTTGCAACTCATAGCTATATCTCTTTTCATGGAGGCATGGATTAATCTAGTTCTCAATTCATTCTTATTGTTTTCTTAGTAATTTTAAACATACATTTAGAAAAAAAAAGTATACATACCCCTATATTTTCTCAACAGAGTCCCTTGCTTCAGAATCTAGTGAAAATAGTGTTTTGTTTTGTGATTTTGTTTATTTGTTTTGAACTGTAGATTTCCTCATTGAAACAAGTAAAGGAAAATGTATTTACCTTCAAGAATAAATAAGATAAGGGTTATTATATTCTGAATCCTAAAAACTGTAGGAGTCAACAGAGATGGGAAATTAAGATGGGAAAATGCTTACAGTTTTACCAGAGTCAAGCACTTGGACATTGAACGTCAAGGTTGAATTCAAGGAAAGGCTCCAACATTTGTGGACATCACTCTTTCTGGCTGATTTGTTCTAGTCCTCAGACCTGGTTCCTTTACAGTCCCAGGTAGTGGGGATTTTTGAATATTACCTCCCTGTGCTGTGAGAGCCTGAGGTAAAATGATTGTGATAAAGAGCCTTGACCACTATAAAAACAGCATCAATATAGAATTACTACCTGAATCTATAATCTTGCTCAGTAAGAAAACAAAATAATACCTGAAAACAGCTCATTTTTTGAGAGTTTTTAAAATGAAGATGAGAAAAGAGGTAATAATCCTTGTTATTAGAAATTAAAGTAAAATATCATTATAGAATTTAATAGGAAATAATCAAAGGAATACAATGGACCAGTAACGGATATTTAAGTTTCATAAACTCTGTGGGCAACCATATATATGTATTGTGTTATCGTAGTGTTTTGTGCTTCTCTCTTGAATATATGTGAGTTATTAAGACCTTATTGTGTTTAAAGTAATTAAAAAAACAACTCTGTTTATTAACATATTAATTGAGGAACTACAAATTCACTGAGGTAATGAAGAAATGTTACCAAGTACATCTGTTTCTATAGTGAAGTTGACAGGGGCTTAACTTGATCAAAACCTAATGAAAGCTTTGGCACTGAATTGTTTATAGAGAGCATTAAAACCAAAACAACAAAACCTGTCATTGATAACAACTAAACTTAAATTTTAGACAATTTCAGCAATAAGAAGGCAGTAGAAACACACCTAGAAATATTTATTTTTTTCATTTTTAAGTATTTAATTTATTCATTTTCAAGTAGAGATCCAGAGAGAGAGAGAGAGAGAGAGAGTATGCCAGGGCTGCCACCTTGTATGTCTGGCTTATGTGGGTACTGGGGAATTGAACTAAGGGCCTTGGGCACTGGAGGCAAGTGCCTTAACCACTGAGCCATCTCTCCATCCTGCACACCTAGAAATATTTCTAGTGAATTGGAGCTCTTAGTATTGATCAGAAAATACCAACCAAGTATTATGTCCTTCATTGCCTCCCTGAATGCTAATATAATTTGTGGACTTTTTAAGTGAAAATAAGGAAAGAAGCAATAATCCTTATTATTAGAACTTAAAAATATCATTATAGAATGTTAATAGGAAATAATCAGAGGAGTGTAATGAACCAATAATGGACATACATTCCATCAGAAAAAATACCTGCATTGTACTTAAACTGACAACCACAAGAAGTCAAAATTCTGTCACTGCAAATATCAACATCAGTCTGTCTGTCCTTTTTCTTATCTATGTAACAGGAGTAATTATTTCTCTTATTCAGCCTGCTAGGAAAACACAGGAAGGGCACATAGGATAATTTCTGTCATGTGGTGAAATTTCCAAGTTAATTGGCTTGATCTTAAATATCAGACCTCCTAATAAGTTGAAAAGAATATAAAAGCAAAACAGTTTTAAAACATCGTCCTTATATGGTGATTAAACATCTTAACTATCTCCATAGATATTTTAATCCACATACACTTTAGAACTTATATTGCATTCACTGCATGTGGGGCAACCAACAGGGAAGAGTTTATTAAGTGAAAATAAGTCTTTAGTAAAAGATTTCCTTGAAATTACCACACTGCCATTATCCTGGTCACATGTTCATGAAGCTATTCAAATTAATATGTTAGATTACTGAGCTAGTGGTCAGAGCAGTGGAATTCTATGAGGAACTCATTTACTAAAGAAAATGATCGCTCAGCTAGTGGAGAAATGGAGGCCACATCTCATGCTGCTTGGTGGACCCTTAATGATATAGAGTCATTCAGAACAAACACTCGGATATGCAACAGCAAGGTAGTGGCATGCTTTCATACATGTCTGTAAACAGAAATAACTGCTTGCTAATACTTTGTGTGAAGTGTTAGTGTGCTTATTTGAGAAAATAAATAATATCTGTCCTGAAATCTGTCCTTAAAAGTAGGAAAATGATTGCTTGATTAGATAAAAATTGGATTGTTTACTCTCACTTAAAATACACAAAACTAATTTTTTCTACTTGTGATAGAGAAATCATTTATAGTTTAAGATTTTATCCACTGAAAGCAAATTTCAGAGTTGCTTGGATAATATTTCTATATTAGAAAACAGTGGACTTTCATCAATGCATTTCAATTATCCAGTCACCAAAAGGCTCAATTATGACTAAATGATTATCATGATCTTTGTGCTATACTTTGACTTATTTAATAATTCTTAATCAGAGTTTATTTTCTCCAATTTAGCTATGAGCCTGAGCACAGTTATGTGTGATTAAAAGCATTTATGTAATTCACTTTTATTAAACTTTAGAAGCCAAGTTCTTATTTTAAAAGAACATTGCTATATATTTTATTTTAAGCATTTTAATTAACAAATAGGTTGAGCTTGTTACCCTAACTGTCCTTTCTCTACTCTCT
>PVHP010044399.1:0-14102 GCA_004024765.1 Zapus hudsonius
AAAAGAAGAGAGGAAAATAAAATGGGAAAGGGGAAAGAAAAGGGAAATAAAGGCAAGCTAAGGAATAAGAGAAATATTCTATCTCTTTCCATCTCTCCCTCTTTTTCTCCTCCCTCTCTCCATCTATCTGAAAAAGCTGCACAAAATTTTGTGCCTTAAAAGCAGGAGATAGCAAATTAAAATGGTCAAAATAATTGAAAAGATATTTCATAATAAAAAGATGTGTCAATAGCCAGTCAAAAAAAAATCCGATGGCTTTAGGAATTAAGAAAGTGAAAACTAAAAATATTACAGTTAGAGATAAGGAATTAAGTTCTAGTGTTTTGTGGTACAGTGGGAAATACAGGTTATAATAATGCATTGTATATCTCAAAACATTTAGAAGGGGATAGAGAGATTGTTCAGTGGATAAGAGTGTTTTTCATGCAAGCATGAAGACCTGGGAGGTCCTGAGATGACCTGAATTTGAACCGCAAAACCTACACAAAATGTTGAGCATGGCCACAGACATCTGTGGCCCCAGTACTGAGGGGGTGGAAACAGGAGAATTTCTGAGGTTCTTAGGTCAGCCAGTCACTGGAAAAAAGAAAGAAAGAAAAAAAAAACAAAACAAACAAGAACAACAGTTCCATGTTCAATGAAAGACTCCATCTCAAGGAATTGATGCAGAAGAGCTATAAAGAAAGATACTTGATTGTCTCCTCTGGTCTCTGAACATGTTCACATATGGCCCATGGATCTGTACACATACACATGTACAACACATACGTACCACACCTTACATACAACACACATACTCCAAAAATACCCCTCAAACACAAGATTTTGAGTGCACTCACCATAAGACATTTTAAGAGTTAGAGATGAGAGATATGTTAATTACCCTGAGGTAAACATTATCCATTGTACTTCATAAATATGCACAAACAAATATATCAGTCAAAAAATAAAATTAAGTTTAAAATAGCTATAATGATATACCAGCTATAATGATATAAAATAGATATAATGATATATATATAATGACATACCATATAATGATAATGATATACACACTGCTAAGTATGGCCACAATAAAGCAAAATCATATTCATGCATTGAAGATAATTCAGAGAAACTAGAAGTCCCATGCAGTTTTGATGGGTCAGTGAAATGGTTACAACCAGTTCGGAAATTCTTTTTATACTTTCCATTAAAGTCAGAAACTTATCATAATATTTAGCCATTCTATATTTACATATTTTCTAGAGAATGTTCACAACAGTTTTATTCATAATTTCTTAAACCCGGAAACAAGGTAAATGTACATCAATAGGTGAATGCAAACATAAAATGTAGGAAATGTACATCAAGCATACTACTTGGCGGGATCAAGAACCCAGGCTCCAAGGGGAAATTCCCACTACCAGAGAGCTATGGAGAGGCTGCACCCATTAGAATTGTGCCAAATTAGCAACGTTTGACTCACTTAATCTACACTGATCTTACTCTCCAATGGAGATTCTGTTTGTATTTTTCAGAAGACAGTGAGAAAGCCAGCAAAACTCAATTCCACCAACAAGACATGGGATGATGGCTGACATCCTGGCAGGAGATGAACCACCCCTGGCACAAATACAGGGTCTAACTGAAACTTACGAGAAAGTGATGAGATAAAGAGGAGACCAATCACCACATCAAGTCAGATAACCCATCAAAAGTGAATGGAGACAGACACAATACCCAACACAACCCAAAGCAGAAGTCCAGAGACACTTAAGATCTTAACAATAAAGCAGACTTAAAACTCACCCATCGTGACTCAGGGAACTGAGTGGAAGAGGGGGTGGAAAGAATGTAAGAGCCATGGTGGGGGAGAATATCCAGAGACATTGCCCACCTCAGTAACAATACACAAAGGGTGAAAAAAACTGGCTACCTCTAGTTCATAACCCCCTACCCAATGGACAGATCCAGTATGCACACTGAGGAGGGACCCCAGTGGGTAGGGGACAGAGAAGAGGGAAATGGCGGCACCACCACAAGATTTGCTCAGATAATGTAATTATTCATAATAAGTATATTAATAAAAATATTGTCAGCTTAAATAATTTTCTATATGCAAAGTAGATATTTTCAATATTTGCAAATTATATAACAGAATATGGTATATTTATTAGTTCCAAATAAGCTTTTGTTTTTTTTAAAAAAGAATACTCTTTGGCAATAAAAGGAAACAACTTACTTCCATGTGTAAGAATAGACTCATATCAAAATCATTTTCCTAAGTAAAAGAAACTGCACATAGAATGAGACATTATCCATGATATTAATACACAAATTACAGAAAGAGAAAGCTGATGTGATGGTTCACATCTAAAACCCCAGCACATGGAAGGCAGAAGCTGCAAGACTGCTGCAAGTTTGAGGTCAGTCTTGTTTAAATAGCAAGTTCCACGCCAGCCTGGAGTACATAGTGAGATCTTGTATCAAATAAAAATCTAGAAAATTCAAGCTGCTCTATTGCCACAGAAAGCAGATCACTGTTGTATCTGGGGCTGGAAATAGAGGGAGGAATGGAGTGCAATAAACAATAGGAAAACAAAACAACAACAACAACAAAAACACTGTGTCTTAATTATGGAAATGGTTTCTTGGGTGAATACATGGATTAAAACTTACCAAATTGTGGGCCTGGCGAGATGGTTCAGTGGGTTAGAAAACATTCTACATAAGCATGTTAACCTGAGTTTGGTCCCCAACACCCACAGAAAAAGTCAGGCATGTCCATGCAGGCCTGTAAGTAATTGCAGGCTGAGGGAGGTGGAGAGAAGAGGGTCAATAGAGCTCATTGGCCAGTCTAACCAAAAAAAATGACAAGCTCCAGGTTCAGTGGACTCTATCATTTTAAGACAGGGTCTCATTAAGTTTCCCAGGCTGGCTTTGAACTTGTTTTGTAGTCCAGGTAGGTCTTGAACTTGAAATTTTCCTGACTCAGCCTTTAAAAGCAGCTGAAGTTAGAGGTTTTCACCACAAGGCCTGGATTGCTTTGTGTTTTTGAGACAGGGCCATACCTAGGTAGTCCAGGCTGGTCTTGAACAAACTATGTAGGTGATCTTGAACTTGTGATCCTCCCTCCTTGAACTCGCAAGTGCTTACAATCTCAGGCATGTGCCAAATACCTGGCTCATGTAATGTTAATTCTTACAATAGCATTCTATACTAAATTGAATCTGCACATGGATAAAAATATTCCAAAGATATCATGGCCCATTTAGCAAAGTCAGAATGATGAGTTTCTACTATTGTCACAGTAGTTTGGATGCTGAGAAATCTTCTAGAAAATCAATCATAAAGTTGTTTTTTTTTAAAAAAAAAAAAACTCAAGGATTCTTTCCCAGGGCCACAAACACATGTGCCATCAAAATCACACTAAAGCAGATCATAGGTCTATTGATATAAAATAAATTAAGAAACAACCAAAAAAACCTATCTGAAGAACAAGAATACTTCAAGTTCACACAAAGAACAGATTTCTTTGCCTGCAGGTCAAGAATTTTCATTAATTCACAAATAGACATGACCAAATAATATATTTGCTCAATTCATGAATTGATGAATTTTATACTGCTTAAGGTTCATACGTAGGACATGACTAGAATATATTCATTCAACCTAGGTTTTCACTATTACTGTGCTGTATTCTCAACCACAGATACACATACAGATAGATATAGATATATAGATATAGATAGATTATAAATAGATATATGGATATACATATAGATTGAGACAGGTAGAAATCACAATATTTGAATGTTTATTATCAGAAAGGTTATTTTTATCAAGACAATAATTCAAAAATGGAATAAACTTCCAGGCCAGGTGGCAAATGCCTTTAATCCCAGCACTCAAGAGGTCAAGGTAGGAGGACTGCTGTGAGTTCGAGGCCACCATGGTACTACATAGTGAATTCCAGGTCAGTCTGGACTACAGCAAGACCCTACCTTGAAAAACCAAAAAAAAAAAAAAAAAGTAATAAACCACCTTGAGTTTTGTATGCATTTCCTGTTACTTTAATTCTTCTGAATAACATATTAGCCCTCTGCCATGAAGTGTCAGATGATCTAGACCTTCCTTATAGAAAAAGGGCCTGTAGATCACTATGGTCCCAACCCAGAGCCTGTGCATTTTCCCATATCATAACCTAGCACTCGGTAGTTCAATCAGCTAGCATGTGATACTTACACAACATGTTATTTTCTAATAATTATGATATAAGAAAGCATTTGTTCCATCAATCTAACTTTACATACTTTAGCTACAAATGGTGCTTCATTATACTTTTATGATGTTTACTTTGTATTCTTGGGCTGCTTATTTTTTTTCTCTTTCTCCTTTGGATTTTCTTTCATAGCATGAAAAAACAAACTTGGTTCATGGAGATCAGTCAGGGAGATTATGGTTGTGGTGAAAGCTCAGACATGAGAACATACACATTGGTTTTCTACCACAGGCCTGCCAAATCTATCACTTAAACGAAATTATTTAGTCTAATACTAGGGTTTTTTTCATTTGAAAAATGTGTATGTTATTCCTTTCCTCCAAATGATGTAAGAATAAAATTAGATAATACATGCAAATCATCTAGTTCACAGAAAATGTTTAATAAATATTGATTCTTTTACAGTTTAGTTCCTAGGGTTGATAAGTAAAATATGCTCACATCTGTCATCTCAGTGCTTGGTGGCAAAAGAAGAGGGATTGCTGCAAGAGTGAGACTAGCCTGATCTACATTATGGACATCTTGGAATAGAGGATGTGATCCCATCTCAAAAACCACTACTGAGCCAGGCATGGTGTTCACACCTTTCATCCCTGCAATCAAGAGACAGAGGTAGGAGCATTGCTGTGAGTTCAAGACCAGCCTGGGATTATAGAGTGAATTCCAGGTCAGCCTGGGCTAGCATGAGACCCTACTACAATAAAACAAAAACAAAAACAAAAAAAAACTACCAACAAATCAAAACTGAACATCAAGGTATATATTTCAAGAAATTTCATACTGATTTCACATATTTTAAATGATCAAAAGCCCTTTTAGGTTGTGCTAATGTGGCCTATTAATCTTTTTAATATCTAAAGCTATTGTTGAGATTTTATTGGTCTTTTGATAATGTTTGCTTAATAATTAAGTGATCCATGAGATGTTGGTTGGTTGAGCTGGCTTTTCCTTAAAAGATTCAGGTGTGTCCAATCTTTTGACATTGAAACATGAAGCTGTCATATTTTCATCTAAGAATGTGTTGGGCTTCATTAACAGCTAACTTGGGATAGGCTGCAGCTTTGACAGGCCTAAGGATAACACTTTAACTTAAGAAATCCATGTTTTCCAATGGGCAGTTCAACAATAGCCACAGGAAAAGTAAAAGCCATCCTGGAAGTCCTTTTAATAATCTGTGTAGTAAAAGCATTTATTCAGTCTAGGAAGATCTTACCAAACTCTAATACTACAGGGCGACGGAAGAAGTGAATAAAAACCGGGGAATGGGGCAAAGGAATTCTTTTACAACTGTAATCACCAAGCAGTCAAGCAACTGTGAAGCATTAGTCACTTTTGAAAATAAGATATGTACTGTGAGTCATGCTCTCCTTTATGATAACATTTGAAATTTTTTATTTTTATTTATTAGGAGAGAGAGAAAAATAAATGGCCATACCAGATCTTCTTTCCACTGCAAATGAACTCCAGATGCATGCATTATTTTTTGCATATGGCCCTACATGAGTACTAGGGAATTGAACCCCAGTCAGCAAGCTTTGCAAGCAAGAACGTTTAACTGCTGAGCCATCTCCCCAGCCCTGTGAGAGCATTTAAAAGGCTGCCTTTATGAAGCTGAAATTCAACCAGAGATTCTTACTCTGATTCTGTCTCAACTGCTCTAGTTATTGTGATAACTCCTGAAGGTATGCAGTCTGTCCCCTGCCACTTTGTGTGCACGTGTGTGTGTGTGTGTGTGTGTGTGTGTGTATACCTATGCAAGTTGTGCTGGCTATTGGTGGTCTCTCTCTCTCTCTCTCTCTGGATCTGTGAAAGAGAGCCAGCTTTTTCCACCATATGGAACTTCCTTCGGATTTGTAAGCTTCAAATAATTCCTCTTTTTCCCATAAACTTTGCTGGTTTGGAAGTTCATACCAGCAACCTGAAGCTGACTACCACAGTATATATCGTGTCTTTACTGTTAAAAAAGAAAATAAACGAGGGCTGGAGAGATGGCTCACTGGTTAAGTCACTTGCCTGCAAAGCCTAATGACCTGGCATGTGCACCTGGAGTTCACTTAGAAACTAGAGCCCCTGGTGAACCAATTCTCTCTCTCTCTCTCTCTCTCTCTCTCTCTCTCTCTCTGTTCTTCCATTAAAAATAAATAAAATATTTAAAAAACTAAAGTCTAGGGAAATGCCTTAGTGAGTAAGAGCTCTTGTCATACAAGGCCTGAGAGCCTGAAATAGCCTGAGTTCACTCCCCAGAACCCATGTAAAAATCTGGCTGTGACCACATATGCATTTTACCCCAGTATTGTCAGTGCAGAGACCAGAGAATCTCTAGGATTTATAGATCAGTCTGATTAAAAATCTCCCTGTTTAGTGAGAGAATTAGTCTCAAGAAAACAACATAGAAAAGCAATAGAGGAGTACACCAGAGGTTTTCTGGCCTCAACACATGTGTACACAGGTCATGCATATCTTCACACACATATGCTTGCATGATACATACATATACGCATATTACAGATACTATGTACACATGTCAAAATAAAAAAATAATAGGAAACAAGAGCCATTTTAGAAATGTTAGATATGTTTTTATTACCTGGATTGTGGTATCATGAATGCATACTCTCTCACGCATAGCTATACATATATGGAATCAAATTTGATACATTAATGATAAGCACTTGTTCTATACCAACTTTGTCTAAGTAAAAAAAAAAGCTTTAGACTATAGAGCCAACTTTTACATAATTATTATGAAAATTTTAGATGTATTAGTGCACATGATTGACAAATTTTCCTATTAAGAAAGATTAGGAGAATTGTAAGGTTTTAGTTGAGAAAAGTGAAACACTCATTTCATCATTAATAAATTAGAATTGTTAGAGACTAAGCTAATGTTTTCTAGGTAAGAAGGAGAGTGCAGCTAGTGTAGTTACCTTCTTGTTGCTGAGATAAAGCACCCAACCAAAAGTAGCTGATGAGAGAAAAGATTTTTGCTTTAATGTACAGTCTCCAGAAGAAGCTCCATTATGGCAGGGGACAGCATGGCATGAGCAGAGGCTGGACATAACATCTGCCACAGAAGGTAGAATAATTGCAGCAGAAGAGTGGGTCAAACTAACACTGGCAAGCTTGGGCTAATAAATGTCAAGGTCACCCCCAGCAGCACACCTTCTCTAGCAAGGCTCCACCTACCAAATAGCCAATGGCTGGGGACCAAGCATTCAAAACACATGTGTTTATAGGGGACATTTAATTCAAACCAACACATTCCATGCCTGCTCCCCATAAACTGATGACTATCTATAATTTAAAATAAAATACGTTCAATCCAAATTTAAAAGTCTCCATAGTTTTTTCAATCCCAGTACTGATTAAACATCCCCATAGTCCAAGGTCTCTTAACTGTGAACTGTAAATCCAAAAGTATATAATGACACAGAGTAAACATTTATACTGCAAAGGATGACATTGTAAGAAAAGATTAAACCAATGCAAGATCTAAAACTAATGAGGCAAACATCAAATCCTGTAGCTATGAATCCAATATCTGTAACCAATGACAAAATCTCTGAAGTTCCAACTGTACCCCTATAGCTGGCAGCTCACAGAATGAGATAAACTACATTCTGAGCCACCAGCTCTCCTTGGCAATCATGACATAATCCTGTTTTTTCCAAAAGTCCTAGGGACCCCACTGCAATCCATAGTTCATCCTCATGACTTCATCAAGTTTCCACTCAGGGACTCAAAAATCCCTGACTTATATCACCCAGTAGTCATTTCCAAAAAACAAACAAACAAACCTTGTTGCAAATCCAATGATACTTTCTTTCCTTCATCTATTATATTCCCAAAGTACTAGGTGGGCAACACATTTTTTAATACAGGGAAGTGTACTTTGAAGAGCAGAAAATTCCTTCAGAATTTAAGCCCCCTATTCTCAAAAGAGTCAGCATTCTTCCCACTAGCCCAATACAGAACAGCTGGCCCAATCTCAATGATGGCAATCTCTCAAACAACTACAGCTGATTGGGGCTAATGTCTCCTATCCAACTTTCATTTCTTTCTGTGCCATATCCATCTGCTCAGATCATACCCTTTCTTCTCAACTCAACCCTGCTCAAGTTACCATGACACAGACTCTCACACAAATTTCTTCTAGCCCAATTCAGAAAAAGCCTTTTCTTCCCTTCATAAACTAAGCCTCAGTTCTTTCTGCATTTAGGTCTTTCAAATCTCTGACCAGAAAAGAATGGTTCATCAAACTCTGCCTTCAGCACTGTAAGGTGTCTCTTAGACCAAGGATTCAGATCATTCCACATTACTCCTGCAAATCAGTTTCAAAAGGCCAAAAGGCACACAGTCAGTCATTACCCCCCACTCTATTAGTATCAAATTTTTGTTGTTGTTATCTTCTTGTTGTTTGGACAAACATCCAATGAGAAGGAGAAATTTGTTTGTTTGTTTGTTTGTTTGTTTTGGCTTATAGTCGTAAGGGGAAGGTCCACAATAGCATGAAAAAGATGGTAGAGCAGAGGCTGGACATCACCTCCTTACCAATATTGAGTAGAAAACAGCAGCAGGTGAGCAAGATGAAGCTAACTATAACATCCATAAGCCTATCCCCAACAACACACCTCCTCCAGTAAGGCTTCATCTCCAAACAGGTGGAAACCAAGCATCCAAAATACATGTGTTTTGGGGGAATATCTATTTCAAACAACCACAGAAGGCTAGAGGTAAGAACCATGCCTATCTTACCAAATTGCTTTAGGTGTGCATTCCAAGTAAACTAGTTGTGTAATCTTGGTCTTTAGTGTCATTATAGTTTTCGAGGCTAAATTTTATGTAGCTGAGACTGGACTTGAATGAGTGATCATCTTGCCCCCACCTCCCAAGTGCTGAGGCTTGAGAAATACACTACCACACCAAGTTATATCTCATCCCTAGCTAAACCTTTTGTATTTTAATTTCTTCAACTGTTAAGTACAGATAATGATGATTGGTTATAATAAATTTGAGTAAATAAATCTGAAACATTTATAACAGTACCTTTGACTAGGAATCTCTTTCAGTGGAAGAGCCTATCATGCCTATCATGCATGAGTCCCTGGCTTCCAACCACAGCACCTGAGGAAAAAGAAAAAAATATACAAAGGAAATTAAAATATAAAACACATAATAAAATAACACTTGCTGCATAACAAGCATGTAAATAAATTATATTAATAAAATAGGTAAAAGTAAAGGGCCTATAATATTGTGTTTTGAGTATCTTAATAAAAGATCAATAATTCCTTTTAAATAAGAAAGTTATGAAACCTAGCAAATCAATTTTAAAGACAATTTATTTCAATAAAATTTAGCTTACTTGTTATAACTAATGCCCTATGTAGAGGACAAACTAGAAAAGTGATTAGGGCACAGTGGGTAATACAACTGGAGTGACAGCCTTAATTTTGTGTCCTAGTTCTTCCACTAGTTATCTAGGAAACCTAGGGCAAATAACTTCCCCATGCTTTAGTCTTTCAACAAAATAAGGATGAGTATAGGGTTGCCATGCATGTTAAAAGAGTTATTACCTTTAAAGTAAAAAGGATTATTCTGGCATTTTATAGATATTATTGTGTCTTAAGGTGTATATTCTGTGAAAAGAATAACTACTAGAGTGGCATAAAGATTAGGAGTTAGGTCAATAAACATAAAATTAACTTAACATAGGTAACAGTTCTATTACATGTGGCTACCAGATTGCCAGACTAAACCACCAGGGTGTTGTGGAAATTGTTGAGCTTCCCCTCAAGACTGTAAATCTAAAGTAAATAATTTCTTCCCATTAGCTGCCTTTGGTTGGATGTTTTGTCGTAGAAATGCAAAGTTCAGTACAAGACTCTACATTATTTTCAATTTCTCCAAGCTGGCCACAGACTCCCAAGACTGCACAGGCTGCTTTGCACTTATGACCCTCCTGCCTCTGCCTCCGAAATACCTAAGATTACAGGCCTGTGATGCCAGGTTCAGCTTAAGTTGGCATAATTTTGGCATCTTGCTTTCATATTTGAATCTGTTAACACACATGAAAAGTTGTATTATGATGTGGACAGAAAACTTGATGTGGTTCTTCTGCTACATTATTTTAATAGTGAAGAAGAAAGTCAGCAATTCTTAATTAAGTCTTAGTGGATCCCACCTAGAACTTCAGAAAAAAATGGAACTTGAACTTCAGCTACAAGTATATAAATCTGCTGGAGGGATGTGGTTCTCATCCTAGCTGAGAACCTGAATGCAAATAAAGAGGTAGAATTTGTAAGCTGCAAGACTATATCCATTATGAGATTTAGCAATATTTTCCTAGACTGTGTGTCTATTTCTGCAAAAGGAGAGAATGCTATCATTCAAAAGAATACTTTGCAATACATTTCAGCCTCTTACATGTGTAAGCAAGGTGTTTTTTTGCTTCATAAATTTGAAAGCATGGATGGCAATCATCTTATTCCAACTAAAAATGAAATGTGTGTTTATATGAAGTTCGACACAGAATTGAGTATTTACACAACAACAAAAAGCAAACAGGTTTCACATTAAATGGATAAATTTTATTCTGAATTTTAGTTTCAAAAATAAAATGGTTTATGCATACAGTCTTCTAAAAGACATCAACACATGCATATTATGTCTAGACCTGCATCTGAACCTGATCATGACATATATTTAAACATGTATTAAAATTTTTAAATAAAAATACTTTTCAAAGTCTGAAACCCTGGGAACCAATCCTCTTTTTGTCCTCCATAGTTCAATCATGTCTATGAGTGGACTTATATTCTAATAAATTTTGCTTTACTGTAATTAAACTGAAACTAAATGGCTGGGCATGTTTTTTCCTGTAATCCCAGTGAGGCAGGCAAGCCCGGGGAAAGCCTGGAAACCTGGGACACCACTTGGCTCAAGCAGAACACCCAGCCTTTCTCCTAACAATTCACCTAGCAACCTATTAGCAACCTGGACACTCACCCACATCAAGCACAGGTACACGGCCTTCCAACACTGAAATAAGTTACCCATTACCAATCCTTGGTAACACCTGATTTATATTCAAACAAACCTTAGAACATATCAAGGATAGAGAGTCAGTGGTCATCCAGTCTGGACTGGTTTAGGATGCATGCTCAGAAAGGCAAGCTGTGTTCTCTGAGTGAACATTTAGGGAGAATGTCTTATTTGGTATCTTATGCCAATACATGATTGGGCATATGTGATGGTTTGAATGTAATGCCCCCATAGCTTCAGGTGTTTGTGATTAAGTGTCCTACTTAGTCTCCACCTAGTAGAGTCTTTGGGAGGCGAACCTGTGCTGGAGGAAGGCAGTCACCTGGGTGTATGTTGGGATGGAGTCGAGGCCTGTATGTTCAATGTCAGCTTGCTTTCTCTCTCTGCTGTGGATATATGATGAAGTGAAACAGCTTCCTCTGCCATGATGAAGCTTCCCTTGGAATCTATAAGACTGAAATAAACCCTTTCTTCCTATAAGCTGCTGCTGGTCGGGTGTTTTGTCCACTTTGAGAAGGCAACTACAACAGCATGAATATGATTAAAATTAAATGCATCATGGGAAAGGACAATTGCAATAGCAAAAATCATACATGACACAAGCCTGTCAATCAAAACAGAGAACCAGTCAAACTATACTACAGCTCCTCCTTCCCCTAGACTCAATAAAAATAAGCCCCAAACGTTTATCCTCAGGTCTTGGGTAATCTACCCCAAGAAGCATGCTTCTTTTACTTTCCTTTTGAACTTCTTGCTTTACACTTTAATACTTCTTGCTGCCCTTGCTATCTGTGTGTACAGTTCGTTTCTTTGAATAAGACACCAAGAGCCTGGAAATACCAGACAGAGATCACTGGTAACAACAGCACTTTCTGGCTCTGACAAAGGCACATCTTTGTCACACCCTCCAAGGTTCAGGGGACATTGCAGATGAAGTATCAGAAAGAATGTAAGGGCTAGAGGATGGGGAAAAGAACTTTAGAACATTTTTTTGTGTGTGGACATGTGGTTGCTTTTGCATTAATGACCTTACAACAGCTGTCATTACATGCATAATAATGGGCCCATCAACATGTCATCAAGGATGATGAAGGATATCATAAAAAAGAAGAGACATTAAAATAGTGGAGAGACTGGTTGGAGGGATGAAGAAATTCAGTGGAAACAGTATGGAGGAGTGAGTGGGTCAAGAGAGAGTGATGGAAGGTGAGTATAATCAAGATATATATGAACATATATAACAAATTGTCAACAAAAAGTTTTTTTAAAATATAGACTGATCTCATGCCTGAAATTGCAACATATGGGAGGCTGAATTAGGGGGATCAATGAGAGTTTGAAGCCAACCTGGACTGCATAGCAAGACCCTCTGAAAAAATCAAACTGGAGTACAGGGGAATTGGCTCAATAGATAAGAATGACCACTGTGCAAGCATGAGGACCTAAAAGATCCTAAGAACATCTAAAGAGTTTGATCTCTGGCACCAAAGGTAAAGAAAAGCTGGGCGTGACCACATACACATACACCTGTAACCCTATACCTGGGAATTGGGGAGATCTGAGAATCACTGAGGCAGCCTGGTCAGTCTGTTGGTGTGAGCAGTTTCAGGTGTAGTAAGAGAACCTGTCTCAGGAAATAAATTGCAAAAGAAATAGAGAGAACCCAAAGTTCTCCTCTGGCCTTCACATACATGCACCTGGGGTCAGACACCTGAACATACACATGTAAGCATTATACATACACATGGAACACATACTACACACACATGCACATGTGCCAACAAAAACAAAGATAGACAAAGCTTACTTCTATTACTGTTCTGGTCATAAGAAGATACAAAAATATTGTATAACTTTTAAGAAATCTGCCTAGGAAGCCAAATTCCCATACATTACCAAAATGATTTTCTAAACCTTACTCTAACTTTCATAGTATCTTGATTATTTATCAAAACCAATGTGTTGTTCATAATGATATCTGATGCTATTTCATTGAGAGCTCAAAACTTTTTACATTTCTGACAACCTCACAAAATCAAATTCTAACTAGAATCTAAATAAGAATTCTAAATAAGAATTCTTGAACATACTTTAACATTTTTAAAGGATTCCCTACAAAATATCAAAGAATTTGTTCTTTTGCTTTATAAAAAAAAATTAGAAATAATTTAATTTATTTGACACATTAAATTGCATAAACAATGTCAAATAACAAGAAGCCTTAACCTTAAATAAGTCATATTTGTATATATAAATATTAATACAAATATTTAATAAATTATATAGACTTACTAGAAACTTGTCACTGTCCTTACTATCCATGATGTCTTGGTATAGTTTTCTTAGGCATAATATCAATTATTTTATTTGAAGAAATCACCAAATTTTCTTCTCAAATGGACTGTCATCAGCTCTTTAACTACGACCACTGTGAAGTCTTTAATTACTCAGTGACCGTCAATGTTTTTTCCTCTAATTCTTCTATAAGAATATTGAAAATCAGCAAGGGCCAAAAAGTGTTTCATCTTCAAAGACAAGCAAGAGAAAGGCTTCCAGAAGTACTCTGAAGTACTTCTGAAGTAAGTTCATACCACTCATCTAAGCTAAAATTCTGAGTCCTCAAGTAAAAAAATGAAAACTGGGCTGGAGAGATGGCTCAGTGGTTAAGGCACTTGCCTCCAGTGCCTAAGGCCCCTGGTTCAATTCTCCAGGACCCACATAAGCCAGACCCACAAGGTGGTGGCTCTGGTGCTCTCTCTCTCTCTCTCTCTCTCTCTCTCTCTCTCTCTCTCTC
>PVHP010044400.1:0-13933 GCA_004024765.1 Zapus hudsonius
GAGAGAGGGAGAGAGAGAGAGAGAGAGAGAGAGAGAGAGAGAGAGAGAGAGAGAACACCAGGGCCGCCACCTTGTGGGTCTGGCTTATGTGGGTCCTGGGGAATTGAACCCGGGGCCTTAGGCACTGGAGGCAAGTGCCTTAACCGCTGAGCCATCTCTCCAGCCCTCCTTGGGTATTTTCAATGTACATGATTGTACCTAAGAAACTTATTTAACAACCCTGTTCCTAAGACCTTTCAAAATTTGAAAGAGTGATAATAGTGATGGTATTTAATATTTGCTACAGGGAATAAAAAGAATCTATGCAAAATGCTCATCACACCACCCAAAGTGCATCCATGTATACATTATTTTTCAATGCTAAGGATTGAACCAATATTTAAAATTTATTAACGAAGAACTTCCTTTCAGATATTCAATGTACCCGGATAATTATCCCTTTCCGCCACCCTCCTTTCTTCTCTCTCTCTATCTTCCCTCAGTGAACCACTTGTCTTTTCAACTAGTCCTGCTTTTATTTTTATGTCATTTTCTCAAGATCTGTGTTATCCAGGAGAAAAATTACAAGAAAAATTCCAATCTTGTTATATGAGTTCATGAATGCAGTAGTCATTTTCTGTCTGGAAAACAGTATTCCTATGCGCTCCTTCCTTTCCTTTGGCTCTTACATTCTTTCTGCCACTTTTTCTACAATGGTTCCTGAGCCTTAGAGAGTGTAATAAGAAATGTCTCATTTAGTGCTGAATACTCCACTGTCACTTCTTCTCAAATTTTTGAGGAATCTCCCCAGTAGTCATTGCCATCTAAAAAGAGAAGCTTCTCTAACCAAAGTGAGAGTCTATGATCTCATACTTTGTAGGAAAATATTCTATCACTGGCTATATCTAAAGCCCTCGTTCTAATTTTAAAGGAGAAAAAAATAGATGTTCAAAAACTATTACTAATTTGTCCAGGTTCACACAATGGATAATGAGTATTCCTCTATTCTTATCAGCTCTGCTCATTTTTCATGTTTTGAGCCAGGTATTTAACACAGAACATGAATAAAATGTTCAGGGGGGTGGTTTCTGGAGACTTTCAACAATGCTGATTTAATCAGGCCATTTATTTAGGCAATGAAACATAAAAGTATTCCTCACAAGGGGAAAACAGAATTTCACACCAGGCTGGATGAAGTCATCACTAGGAACCAGGAACAGCCTGGTAGGTTTAGTCACAGAACAGGCATTCTGCTTAACTGTTATGAGGAGGTGGTGTCATACACAAAAGTCAGTGACAATTTACAGAATCTGTTGATTCCAACTTATATGTCATTAATGAGGCCTATAATTTTGAATGTTTTGCTCATATGCTATTAATTGCAATGCTTAGAGAATATATGTGGTACATGGATTACTTGGGGGGGGTCATTTTACACTAACACCCCGGTTAATCCACAGAGCTGGGTGGGCAGAGTCTTGAGATAGCGATAGGCCAACGGGCTTAGCTACCCAGGAGAATGTGGCAGTGGACAGTTGTTTATTGTATAGGTAAAGGTTGTTTATATAGAGGAAAAAGCAGAGGTAGGGGCATAGGCAGCAAGGGGATTGGTAGGGGCAGAGTAGTCTGTGTACTTCTCAGGAAGCGATTGGCAGGGGCCAGTACCCTGTGGATGCCTAGTTTGCATAGATAAGTTGAGGGGGTTTTCTACATGATTCTAGACGTGTACTGGATGGTGATGGCTGCAAAGGAATTGTGACTTTAGACTTTTATTGTCCAGGTTTGTTATTATAGCTGGGGTAAGCTTAGGCCTTGAATTGTCTGTCTGTCTCAGGGTTTGCTGCCAGGAGGGCTGGAGATTTTTAGGATTAAGAAGGAGGCTTTGGGAAATGCCTACCGGTCTCAGATAAACTCAGAGATTATTAGGGTTTCAGGCCGGCCTTGACTTCCTTTAACCCTATATCCTCTGTGCCTCTTAGCAGGGTCCCACAAATATATGTTCACACACACACACACACACACACACACACACACACACACACACAAACATATATATATTTAATAGAGGATATACATTTTGTTTCAAGCAAGGCTACTTTATCTTAGTATGTGACACAAAGGCTCTTATGTGGTATGACATTCACTTTAAGGCAAAGCAAAGGTCTTCCTCTTGCCTGAAGATAAAAGGAATTATTGGCAGTAATAAGAGAAGCAAAGAAGGTAGATATTTATCATTAAAAATGAGATCATTTTTCTTCCATTCCCCAAATTACTATATTATATCTGTTGTAGTTACCTTCTTGTTGCTGTGACCAAACATCCAACCAAAAGCAAATGAGGGAGGAAAGGGTTGTTTCTGTTGGCTTAGAGTCTCCAGGAGAAGCTGCATGATGGCAGAAGAAAGTGAGGCATGAACAGAGCTCAACATCACAATTGGCCACAGCAGGTGGAAAATAGCAGCAGGAGACTGAGCGGAACTCTGGAAAGAGAGAGCTGGCTATCACACCCATAAACCCACCCCAAAAACACACATCTTCCAGCATGGCTCCACCTTCCAAACTGCCACCAGCTGGGAACCAGCCATTCGAAACATATGGGTGTATGGGGAACATCTGATACAAACCCCCATCACATCACTTAGGAAAAAGTCACATTAATTTCACACTCATAATAGCATCAGGCTAGCCTCCAATGTGTTGCATTTTCCCTTCCTATGGGGTATGGCTTTCTCATTTTCACAACCTAAATAGAGCTCTTTCAATGTTAGGGTACATGTATCACTGTATTTCTGTTATTATTTGGCTGTCCGAAATCCTAAAAGAGAAGGAATGCTGAGTTTCCTTGCTAACTGCTCCTATCACAACCAATGACAAGCTAATTCTAGCCTCTCCATATTTTTGAACTTCCCAAGTCAAAATTTTCCTTTATGATCTTTTCCACAGGGCATTTATTGAGCATTCCTGTTTGATATCTCTATTTTTTAAAGTTTTTAAGACTTTTTATTAATTTTTTGGTGTGTCTGTGGGTGTCTGTGCACATGGACAAGCCAGAGTCCCTTGCTGCTACAAGCAAATGCCCATTCAGCTTTATGTGAGCTTTATGTGAGCAGCTAGAGAAGTAAACTCAGGACTGATGGGCTATGCAATTTTAACCACTGAGCAATTTTCTCTGTCCCTTGGTTCCTATTTTGAAGTAGACTTTGTATTTTAGAATCATTTTCCTCTTTTAATCTTTGTTGATTTTATCCGTGAAATTAACTATACATAAAAAAATGTAAACCACGTACAGTAGTCATACTTTTATTGTGCACATGAATGGGGAGCCCTGGGTTAAAGCTGGAAGTCCCATTGTCTTCTGTTTGTTTGTTTGTTTTTATTTGACTGCTGATAATATGTATAGGTGAATTTTCTTCTATCTGCTCCTGTTAAGGTTGATATTTATTTATGAAGTAAGATGGACAGCCATTCAGCATCAAACTAAATGGCAGTAATAGTCAAATGAACTTTCAAAGATAAAACATTAGCATTTAAAATGATGTTTACACGGGATCTATTAGTTTGTTAATGAGTTCCAAGGATACACTAGCTACTATCTGGTAATCATTTGTTCTCTTGTGGAGCTAAAAAACCCATCTGGTGCACATTCTTAATATTTCTTCCTTTAGCACCATAATAAGAAGCATCATTGACATCCCATATGCCTCTCCTCGGTGGCAATAACTCAAAGGAAGGAAAAACCAAACCACAGCTGACATGTATACTAACAAGGCACACTCACATCACATTTGTGCTACCGCATGAATAATTTCCAGAGGCACTGCAGCTTCCCATTCTTCCTGCTACCTAAATCATGTTATAACTAAAATATTTCCCAGTCTGTTAAAAAGCAGATTCAAGAATAATACCATCATGTCATGTTATCCATAACCTAAGCACAATATTGAAATTATGAAGTTAAATAATTGGATATGCTATTAAAATATATTTTAGTTCCCAACATACCTGTTATGAATTTAGAAGGTATTTGATATCCTTAGAAAAAATGATCCTTCACATGGACATAATTCATTTGACTAATACTTATTGAACCAAATTCACAACCACACCAATATTTGGATATAGAAGCCTATTCATTTCCCCAATGAGGTTGGGTTTGCCACAAGTGATTTGATGATTTACCACTAACCCAAAATAATACCTGGAATGTAAATGCACAGTAGATTCGCATAAAGAGAAAGAGTGCCTCCCTGGGCATCTCAATGCTAGTTTCCTTTCAATGTTACTTTCATGTGCTGCATCTTATCCTCAACCACTATTGTCAAGAGTGAACAATATAATTGTTGAACATCAACTGAATCATCATTTCATCAATTCCAGATATTCTGAATGCCTACTCTATTCCAAGCACTGCAACCAAAGCAGGGAGGTTGGGAAAACTGTATTGTCCACTCTCCACTGCCAATGAACAAAAGGTAGACACAGCATAAGTATTATAGCAAAATGAGCTTACTGTCCCCTGCCCCATATTCATTGTTACATTCTGCAGACATTTGTTGGCCTCAGAAGGCCAGTATAGCATGAGGTGAGAAAATACCAGAGCTTTGAAGTTCTGTGAGACAAAAGAAGGATTTGCTTTAACTGTGATAACGAAGTTAGGAAAAGATGAGACTGGAAGATACCTTGGGAGGATTATCTGAATTTCCTGCAACCCATTGTAAATGTGTGAGTTGCTAGGTACTTGTAATTTACATGTCTAATGTCATGTGCACATCTCTGTGCCCTACTATAAAATGTCTGTGTAACTGGAGTTCAGGACCAAGACTTTTCTATGCTTGGACCCCCAGGCCTGGGCCCAAGCCTGGGCATAAAATAAACTCCCCTCTCCTCTTGCTGCGAAGGTTTTGTCTGTTTGTCACTGGGTATTTACACAACATAAGGATCAAAATGGTGACATAACATATTCGATTTATTTTAATAAAGTAAAACTCCCAAAGACAAACTGTCTTATCTGCCACCTCTTCTCATTCTCTTGATGGCTACAGTGACACAATCTACACCATGAATTATATGAGCCTGTTTATGTGGTGCTGATGAAATTAGAATCAAAACGTCATACTGCATTGATTGCTGTTTCTCTTACAAAGTGTAAAACAAAATTTACAAGATGTAGTTGATTAGTAACACATTTATGAAGTCAAAATTAAACATAATAAATTATTAATGATTTATTCGTTAGAAAAAAGATATAACCTGGAAGATTTTCTGATTTGGAAAGTGAAAAATCACTTGAAAAGCCAGCAGATAGAATTAGCAGGCTAGTACAAACAAGTAATATTCTCAATATCATAAAAACATTCAGGAAATGCTCTTCTCTTTTGTCTTACATGGAAAAAAGGCTTTCTGAAAATGAACAGTACCCAGACTGGAATCCTCAGTGTGAATAAGGATTGCACTGTGATCCCTGGAGATTGTAACAATGAATAACAATGTATATTAGCAGGTGAATTTCAGGAGGTGGCTGTTTAAAGGAAGTACTCCATCTTGCTTAGTTTAGCATTTTCATTATAACTGACACTTCCTCGGGAAATGACAACCAACGTAACATTAGCTAAAAGAAAAAGTGTGTACTTGAGGTTGAAGGGAAGATGCAGCTCTGAGCCTGGGAAAATATTTTCACACAGGAACTTACCCAGGATTGCATCTCAAGAACCTGGGAGAATGTTTTACGTATCTAAAGGACCCTATCTCTGACAAGGCCCTTTTGAAGAGCTCTGCAGCCAGCCCAATCCACATTCCTATGGTCACTTTTTATCCCTCCATAGACAGTCCCTAGAGAGCCCAGACCCAGGAAAACTTGCCTGCAGTCTTAAAGAGTCTGCAGAGAGCTTATCCAGGAATATGACTTCAGATATGGCTGTCCACTCTCCGCTCCTTGCTGAATAAAAGGAGTCCTTGTCTGAACTCAGTCTGGTCTATCTTCTGCCTCAATTTTTCCAACAGAGGTTAACCTCAAGAATACATTGCGATGTGTGAAACAGTAACATAAACAAGGCTTAAGAATTCAAAACTTAAACCTCACAAGTCATTTCTGTCATGTGACATAAACTCTAAAAAAGGAAATGTATTTATTATCAACACTGGCTTTTATCCCTTGCTCCAAAGAAGCAGATAAAGCTGTAAAACTGACTCAAAGATTGAGTTGATTTCTATTTTCTATTTATTTTCTTTCTCTATCAGTAAATCCCAGGATTTGCACTTCGGAACTGAGACGATCAAATGAACAGAATGGCTCATATCAATCAACAGCGACATCTGCTGGCTAGAGACAAGGCTTACTGAGGCAGCATGCACTTGAGACCCTGAGAATGTAGCTCCATGGAGTCAAGTTCATATTACAGAAAGAAAAAAAAAAAAACATTGAAAATGAGGAGCAAACCATACATAAGCTTCTGAAGTTATTGGGCTTCACAAGTTTCCCAGTGAAAATATTCTGGTTGAATTTATTATGTTTGAAATTATGCTATAAAATACTTGTGCTAATGAAAACCCTAAAAGATAGAGAAAAATATATATTTTTTGAAAAGGATATGGATAGAAGCATATGGAATTGTGGCAAATTTAAAATGGCATTTATATAATTCAAATATATGCAAGTATCTGTATATTTCCATGGTAGCACCTCAGTTCTGAGTCATTAAATCCCACACTCTACAAAAGTGCTTTCATGGAAACCACAAGACAAAGAAAAGTTCTTTATATCAAGTTCGATCACTTTACGTCACAACAACACTGAACCAAAAAGGGTGTGCTAAGGATGGAAAGCTTTGATGTTAACAAAACTAAGAAGGGTCCTAATCGTGGCAGAATATTGGATATTCACTTACAAATCTCTAGATAGAGCAGTAGAGTGAGAGGAGATGATCCACAGAGTGAATTTCTTCCAGGACAGGTGTCCTCAGGGAGGTGAGAAAGGAATTTTCACACCAAATGTGAAAAACTCACAGCGAATACTTATAAAAATGGCATTTACAAGCGAGGAGGTCTGTTTGAAGGCAAAGGGTATCTAACTTGGACGCAAGGTGGTAGCAAGTTAAGAGAGCAAGGTGTGAGACGAACTGTCCTGAACCATCTTGGACTTTGAGAGGCAGGACAGTGTAGGCTCCCTGATATTCTCAAAATTAGGCCACCGTCATGGAGGCAAATTATGGGAGCATCCTTGATCAGTGCAACTTGGAAAATTCAACAACCTCTTTATAGCTTTATTCAGAGAAGCAAAGAAATTCAGTGCTTTCATGAGGGACACTGAAAGTGTTTTCTTAGCCTAGATGTAAATGTATTATGAAAGGAACATATCCACTCTTATACACCAGTAATATATTATTATAAAAGAGAGGAAAGATACTGTTGTGCATTACAATATGAATTTTAAGAGAACAATAAACCATGAAGCAACCATGTAATGTTACAGGGTGAGCTAGGGGTTAGAATTTAGATAACACCCAGCAAAAATTCCAATGCACCCCAAAATTTAAGGAGTACCCGGAATCTTGTCTATAAAGTTAAAGAATTAAAATCATAGACAACAAGATAGTAAGGTATAGTGGGAGACTTTATTATTTAAGGGAACATGGGGAGTTATAGAGTTCTCCAGCCACCAGTGTGGGGAGAAAAATGTGGAGAGTTTAATAGAATTTATGCTGTTTAGCTAAACAAGCAGTAGAAGAAGAAATAACAGAGGGCTCCCATCATGAAAAGGAGAGGTTCATGTGGGAGGAATCTGGAGCCTTCCCCTACCCCAGCCATGGCTGGGGTTGGGAAAGGCCTTACCTTTCTATGGGAGATTCAGGGGTCCTTTTGCCAGACTGCCATGTGGGGAAGAGAGTGCTTTTCTAGGAAAGTTAATTTAAGTTTTCTCCAGGTGAGTCAGAGACACAGCTGACTGGTTCATAACTGACCAATCAGTTTTAGCACCTCAGGTTTAGCTCTAGATAGACACCTCCCACTCAAGTTGCGGGTGTCTCTGGAGCTGCCTGACCCGTCACAGTAAGACTGTGAGAGAGAGACAGAAGCTGGTAGAAATCTTGAAAGAAGTGGGATTTAAGGAGAAAGACATTTCATTCAAAAAAATAAATAATAAACAAGGACTGGAAAGATGCAGTGGTTATGGCACTTGCCTGCAAAGCCTACTGACCTAGGTTTGATTCCCCAGTAACCATGTAAAGTCAGATACATAAAGTGGTGCATGCATTTGGAGTTTGTTTTTAGTAGCTAGAGGTCCTGGTTCACCCATTCTCTCTTATTTTCTCTTTCTCTCCTTATAAATAAATAAAATATTTTTAAAAACTAAAATAACAAAAGCAACAGGAAGATTTGACAGGAAGGAATGTGAGGATCATCAAGGGAGCAAATGAGAGAAGAAAATTATATCCTTTTCCCCTTCAAAACAAAAGTACAAGTCAGACAGAATGGTACATACTTGTAATATCAATACTCACAGGAAGAAACAGGAAGATGACAAGACCAAGGCCAGCCTGAGATATTTGTGGACTTCAAGGCCAGCCTGTTCTACATAATGAATATTCATCTAAAATATCATATGGAAACAAACAAAAATAATAAAGAGAAAATTTAAGAAATGTATAAGATAATATATAAGTAGAAAAACTATATTAAGCTAAATTAGACCATCACAGGCAGACATATATATATATCTTATGATATTGCATAGACACGTTATCAGAATGCTCACCTCCAAGGCATATCCTTGTAAAATAATACTTGAAAACTTAAGGAAACCTCATTAGTGGGTTTTAGCAAAAAAGGACAAGTCATTCATTAATAATAAGTATCAATTTGGCATCAGGTTTCAACAGTAAAAGTTCACACTAGGAGATGGTGCAGGCCTACAAGTTAATAAAGAAAAGAAGCAACCCATAGATTTACTTTTCTCATTTGTTACAAGCAGTCAGTCAAGTAGAAGGACCATTGACATGAACACTTGGACATTCTGAAGCAATGTGTACAGGAAAGACCTCTGAAGGACTCTACCACAGAACATGCTTTACTCAGCCTAAGGCTAAAGAGGTGATGCACCAGAAAAAAGGCCTGAGCATCCAACCTCAGAGGACATGATCTAAATAATCTGCATGTAATCCACCCATGAGCATCTGGAGGAAAGGCAAGGAAAACAGAAAGTACGAATACATTTCCTTACTGGCAAGTGTAGGACAGGTGACAGTGCCTTGTTCTTTACTAAACATGAGCACATTCAACAGAGAAGAGTCAGATGTTTAGGAATCTCCTATGAGAAAATATCAAATATTCCAGCAGGGGTAAAGAAGGCAGAAATAGTACAGCATCTAAATTTCTTGCCATTTACAAGGAGGAATCCCTGGGATGCTCTCTTTAAAAAAAGGGAGACAATTTAAATGTGGGTAAACATTAAAATAACAACAGAAATGTGTGTGATATAAGTTATAATTCAATTATTTAAACAATTATTTTCTAATGTTAGCACATTATACTCTGTATAAAATCCACAATCTGACAAATTAAAATGATTTCTCACACTCTTGGTATATTTTCTTTGCTTATATTTTTATTTCCTTTCAAAATTTGCTGTGATTTAAAAAAATAGTTATGTAAGTCTGATATTATAATTCAGTCTCTTGTTTCTTTACTATTATAACATGTTTTCTCTTGAGTATTTTATTGCCTTTTCTGGTTTTTTCTTTTTATTGTGTTAATTGGAGTAATAAAAAATTCTTTACAGTACAAAATGAATCTCCAATTTTTGACTGACACTTATAATCCTGCTATGGTTATTTATTTCCCATTTCTTTAAATATCTGTTTACTGTAATTTTCAAGTTTTTTAATTGTATCAGTGTAAAGTGTGGGTAATGACGAACATGCATTGCCACAGGGGATCAGAAATCCATCTCACTTTAACAAAATTATATCCTACTTGCAACTTTCCACAAGGAGCTAAGAGTGATAGTCATAAATTTTCCATGACATGGAGAAGTCACTTAAGAACATCAGTCTCTATTTCAGCTTACACAGAAGAGATGTGGTTGACAGAAAAAGACAGGCCAGAGTAAAGTTCTCAAGTGGAAAGGTGTATGAGCAATCATACCATCCATCCTCTTCCCAAAAGGGAAAAACAGTATTAGTGAAACTTCAAACCAGACTTACTTTCACTCTAGCTAATCCCCCCAAATTGAGTCAGTGACATCTTGTGATCAACCGTATCAAAAATAGTTGATAGATGAAATGCCATTCACAAAAGGAGCAGCCATCCATCAGGAGGTAAAAATTCATCCATCACCCATGTACCAAACCCAATTCTATTTTATATCAAGGCCCATGCTACACTGCAAACTGTCAAATTTTAATGACCTAAAACTACTCTTCCGTAATCACATAATGATATTTAAAGAAAGAATAAAGAAAGTTCATGGATGATCAGTAAAAAAAAATCAGTGAAACAATAAATTTTAGCTAAAATAATAAGGTAACTGACATAACACTCATTGAACTGAGTTAGTATGATGTTAAGGCTTTGTATGAAGGAAATAGCTTGTTTTCATTCATAATCCTATGAGCATTATATTTTTCAAATTGCAAAGAAGTGTTAGCAAATCTTACATGTACACTGATTTTAGTCATGGAATAGAGTTTAACATTAGAAGCATGCAAAATTGTGGTAGAAGAGAATGGGAATGGATATTAAAGCATGTTGGAAAGAGATGATTCTTCATATAAATGTGCGATGTAATTAAGCACTCCCAAATTGGAGACAAAGCTTCAACAATATTCCATTTAATTAGTGATATGTATTTAGCAAGCAAGCAATTTAATGTTTTAATATCTCTGAGAACATGAAGACATATTCTGCTTGATGTTTAGATGGACAGTGTAATTTAAAAACAGAATTATCAATTGCACGTAGAAATTTATTAAGGATGCTTATTCATTCGGCACCTATGATCAGATGTGGGACTTGAGCAGTAATTCACCATGCAGTAACAGTTCACAATTGTCTTTGAATTTATTTAACTCCACACACAATCATTGTACACAAGTTAATCATGATAAAACTCGTGAGTTGAAAGATAAAGCCTGCAACACATTTTGCATGCATACATATATGCGGAATTTTTCAACTACTATGCTATTTTTCTTAAATTTTCAACACACGTAAATGGAAATTTTCATTCTTGTAATATATTGCATATTAAAAATGAGCTGTGTTTTTATTGATTTTGAAAGCAACCTTTCCAAGTATGAAAGTAATAGCTTTTTGATTGATTCAGTCAGGATGAGTTAGGCTTTGGGAAGAAAGGGAGAATGAATCAGAAAGAGATGATATAAGACTAGTTCTTAGTATAGATTTCCATTGTTTGTGTCATTGTTCTCTTGTTAGAGACCTGGTGGACAGGTTGCACCAGACTGAATGATAAACTGACCAGTATTTGAAAGGTAATCAGTAAAAATATGGAAGAATTAAATCTATTTTCAAATTAAAGGTTGAGACCAGATTTTTAACCTCACAGAATTATTTGTAGAAATGGTATGGATTTTTAACAAGGTAAATATTTAATTCTTAAAAAAGACAAGTCAAAACATATATAAACAATATTAAAGATTAACTTCCATGGGCATGTCTTTAATCTCAGCACTCTGGAGTTGAAAGAGCATTGCTGAGTTCAAGTTCAGGCTGGATTATAGGATGAGTTCCAAGTCAGTCTGGGCTAAAGTAGGACCCTGACACACACACACACACACACACACACACACACACACACACACACACACACACAAAATAAAAATACCAAAAACCTTTTGACTAAAAGAAAATTGCTTCCTGGAGATCTAAAGTGCTGTAGTATATACTTGAAATTTCCTGTGATAGATTTTAATATTTATTTCCTAAAAATAGATTTAATATTTTCACATGTGTATAAGTGTGTGCATGCCACACATATATTTGGAAGTCAGAGGTCAATCTAGATGTGTGGGATCTTTTTCTACTCCACTTTCTTTAAAAGGGTCTCTTGCTGCTGCAATTGGATGCCAGTCTAGCTAGCCCATGAGGACAGAATGATCTTGGCTCTGCCTCCCGTTTTTATATATGTGTTATGATCACAGACACAGGCACTGCTTTGTGTGTGGCTTTATGTGGGTGCGGAGGAAGATCAAACAGATCAGCACGCTTAGTGAGCAAGCATCTTTAACTGGTGAGCCATAACACCTGCAGAAGTTAGATTTGAAATTTTCTTAATAACACATACATGAATAAGTATATAATAGTAACTTTTATGACTGAAATGTTAATCAGCTTAACAGCTTGAATATGGTGATTACTTCACAGTATATACATATATCAAACATAAATAGGTAGGCCTTAAATATGCACAATTCTCAGTTTTCAATTTAATCCTAATAAACAAAGTAAATAAGAACACATAATATTTCTTTGCTGTACCAAAGAGATGTCTCAAATAATTTACATATAAATTATATTTATTGACAGTCAGATGACAGAGATTGGCTTTGGTAATGGCATTATTTATTTCTTTTGCTCAAGAAATTCAGGAAACAGGTATTAAGAGTTCAGTCAGCATCAAAACCTGGGTACAAGGGACCTGGATAAAATAAAAACCTTGAGGAATTTACTATGTAAAATAAAAGCCTCATATGAAAACATACTGAGGAGGAACAGCGAGAACAAGGTGAGACTGTGAAGAAATAGGTGAGCATCTTGAGACACATCAGGTGCTCTCTTCTATGGCTTTTGTGCAATGCTTCCATGAAGCAGAGTTCCATTTCTCCCTAAACCAGGAGCTTGAACAGTAAATCCCAGCTATCTTCTTGTCTCTGCATACCAAAGGGATGGGGTTACAGGCATGTGCAGTGATGTCCAGCTTTTTTTTTTACCACTCTTTTAAAAATTATAACTTTATTATCTATAATTGGATACAGTGAACGAGCAAATATTGTGTTGATATACCCAATCTCCCGATTTCCCTCTTCCCTCTCCCCAATCCACTGGGTATCCTCCTTCATGGACAAACTGGATCAGTCCATGGGGTAGGTGGTTATGGATAGCTCAGGAGTCAACAGGGGATTGAATCTGATTTCTCATGCTTATGCAAAAGACAGTCTTAGCCACCAAACCATCTCCCTGACACAAAAATATAAAAATTTATCATGTACATGATGGCATTTCTTCCTAGGATTTTTATTTGTGCTGTTTCTATAATCACTTAATAGATCTACAAATATTTATTAATAGGCACTATTAAAAAGCCAAGAAGTAGAGGCAAATATTTTTATTTAACTCCTAATATTGAACTATGTGAATTATGAAATAGTCTTATTTAATAGCAGTTAAAGGGGGTCAGCTATCACAGTGAATGTATTTTATTTATTCATATAATCTGAATAATAATTAGGTGTAAAGTATAGACAGACAGGCAGACAGGCAGACACAGACAGATTAGATAGAAAGATAGAAGACAGATGATGATAGATAGATGATAGATAGATAGATAGATAGATAGATAGATAGATAGATAGATAGATAGATAAATAGATAGATAGATAGATAGATAGATAGATAGATAGATAGATAGATAGATGATAGACAGATAGATAGATAGATAGATAGATAGATAGATAGATAGATAGATAGGTAGGTAGGTAGATAGATAGATAGATAGAATATACAATGAAAGAACTGGGTATTTTTAAAAGAAAAATATGATGCTTTTTTCTTTACTTCCTATCCCCAAACTTCTAGGCATAGGAAGCTTGCTTAGCTTTGGCATGGAGGCAGTGGCCTTCATACCTATTCTATGAGCCAGCACTATATCACAATATTACTAGAGCACTTAGCTGGAAGGAGAAAAAAGCTCAGCAGAAATTCCTGAGCCCTCGGCCAAAGCAAAT
>PVHP010044401.1:0-14426 GCA_004024765.1 Zapus hudsonius
GAGTCAATAAGATTCATACAGGAATACAGACCACAAAAAGTGGCCAAATAAAGATGGGCCTTCTCCATCTGTATCTTTCATTTAGTTCAGTACCTTTTGTATTTCAAAAATTAATTGTTTGGAAGAAACTCAGGCAGTATCCAGCTGAGCAAACATGAAGTGGATGGAGATTCAAAGGCATGAAATAGCTCTGACTTTAAAAGCAAAGTCAAACCCAGAAAAGTCTGACGTAGGCTGAATGAACACCTTAACCTCTCTGAGCTTTGGTCTTCTTATCTGGACAGCAGAGATAATAACAACATAAACATACTATGAAAGTATTGTCAGGAACACTACGTGGCAAAACCCACTGAGCATAATCCTTAGACTTCATGGGACAAACTCAAGTTTGCATCCTTGTCCAGTAGGCTTGGGTTTCTGCCCCTGAGTGCTGAACAAGTCACGAATGCTCCCTGGATCCCAGAATCCTCAGTGACAGATGAAGCTGTTGCACCCATGTGTCTGCTCTGAGTCTATCCTCCTGAGTATTTCTCCCGGATCAGGGTCTCGAAGCCACAGAGCCTGAGTATTTATGAAATAAAAGACGCCCCTCGACCCAGAGAGAATGAGTGTCCATCCAGGAGAGAAATGGACTTGAGATGTGGGAAAGGATAGCAGCAAAGACTAGTGGCTGGGAAGGTCTGTGTGCCGGCTTAGACACGGTGTGGTCTGGGACTCAGTGGAGTAAAAGGGTCTGAGCTCCAGACTGTCACGAGGGTATAGTGCGTGCCTGTCTAGGGAATCTGGCTCAGTAAATGCAGCTGCTGTTCTTTAGAGCCTGGCTCATTCCCACCACTAATAGTTGCTGGTCTCCAAGGGCTGTCTTCAGCCTGTCAGAAGCCACATGCAGAGTGAGTTGGGGAAACCAAGTCAGAGAAGGTACCTAGTTCCAGTGACCCCTCCTGCCAGACTCACTGAGGGGCTGGGTGAGATGCCTTCAGTCCCCTGAGGCAAAATACTTTCCTTCAAAAGGGACACACACACACCCACACACGCACACGCACACGCACACGCACACACGCACGCATGCATGCATGCATGCATGTACACACGTGCACACACACACACCCATCTGGCCACAAAGCTAGGATGAGAGGCTAGCCCCCAGCCAGTGGACAGGTCAGGTTCTCAGGAATGTGTCCATGTGTCTGGACCATAAAGGCCTCAGCGTCTTCTCCTCCCAGAACACATTTATCCTTCCCCTCACTGCTGAAGACATTTTTTTCCTGGAAGGAGAGGACAATCCAACCTGTGACTGTGTTTCTAGATGATTCCATGGACTTGGCACTTCTGATCCTCACAAGCCTGCAAGACCAGGATGAGGATCCCCAGTGTAAATATAAAAACACCTCAGACTAAGAGTCAGAGTGGCTTGTCCAAGGTCAAAGAATGCCTAAGAATGCAGAAAAGACTTGGGTTCAAGTCCTCTTATTCTATGTTTGTTAAAAATCAGATTCTCCCAAGAGACATCACAACTTAGATACAATTGGCTTCCATTTGAGGACCTCAATATTTTGGCAATGATGAGCTTTTTCACCTTAGCTAGTTTTGGCCTTAATTTTCACAATTGAAAAGCTGGACTTTTTCTCAGATGACTTCTAAGATCCCTTCCAGATCTGGCCGGTTGTGACTGTGAGGTCTGGGTCCTATATCTGTTAACTCAGACCACCTTATTCCCCGAAGGCTGTGGTTTCCATTAACCTAACAGCCTTATGGCGAATGAACGTCTCAGCCAAGAAGTTAATAATCTAGTCATTTGACAAGAACCTTCAATTTCCTGTGCATGAATGTATCCCAGATCCTAAAATATCTTAGGAACTGAGCCCTCACACCTCAATTCCAAGGGGAGGAGGATAAGACCCTAAGAGACAAGAGATGATCCCATCCCATGATGCACTTGTATTCATGAGTCCATGTTGTCCCCAACCTCCTCACCTAACCGGCCACTATGTCCCTAGTGTTCAAGTCTTTTCATACTTTTTAACGAAGTTTATTCTTAAATGAGGAAAGCCAGTTAGCCAAGGATCCAAGCTGGGGAAGCAACATCACCCCCCAGCTCTAAGTTGGGGGGATATTTAGTAAGAAGGATAGGTGTTTTGAAAATTCACGTGGTCACTATCTTTAGCAGGGTATCCCCAGAGACTAATGTAATGTATAAACACATCTATGTAGCCATCGGGTAGTTTCACAGGGTTTGCTAAATTTCTATTTTAAAACCTTGATAAACAGCAACTGTTCTGAGAGAAAGAGAAAGCAGAGACAAGGGATTTCTTTTTTAGCTCTTCAGCCTGATTCCTTATGAGCCAAGGTGAAATGGAGAGGACGAGACAGGGAGCAAAAGGGAACCGAGGAATGCCAAGGCAGTGTGGGAGAGGAAAGAAGCTTACCTGCCGAGAGGTGGTGGTGATTAACGAAGGGGGAAGAGAAGAGAGACAGAGGAAAGAGGACACAAGGAGAGATGGAGGTCTATACTCAAGATCCTGGATGGCTTCCTTCCAGCTCGTGGTCCTTAGTGCACCCCAGTTACCTCTATCCCCCCAAGGGCATGCATCCCCATCAACACCATGGCCCATCCCTGCATTTCTCAGCTGTCCATCCTCCCTGCTCATTGTTCCCAGAGAAGCAGGTGTCTTTCACACCATGTCACATGCCAGGCAGGGGTGTTCCTCTAACTCGAGGTCCATCTCCTCCTTCTGCCTCCTTCCGTCGCTTTGTAAAGCTGTCGTAGAAAAGTAGCATAAAGCAGGTCTTAGAATAACCAGACATGCTCAGGCGTGGAGTCAACAGGACCAGGCTTCTAACAATGGTGCTGGTCTTGCCTTCGGGAGTGATCAGCCATCTTGGATGGACTTTGGCTTCTGTCTGCATCACTGCAGTCTCTGCTTCCTCATCGCATGGCCTTCTTCCCTACATAATGGTGTCCCCAAATCTCTCTCTCCTAACAAAGACACTGGGCTTTGGCTTTCAGGTCTTCCTTCATCCATGGACTTCATATTAAAAAGATGTGATATACAGGATCCCTTGCCACAAGGACTAATACAGACAGCCCACGAAGGAGGATATACAACTGATCAGGGATGGGGAGGGGGGGGGAATTGGGGAAGTCGGGAGGGATAACAACGCATGGTTTGCCCACTAAATAATGTAACTCATTATGGACAATAAATATTAAATTAAAAAAAAAGTAACTTTGGGCTGGGGTAATGGCTCATTCAGCAAGGTGCTTGCCGTGCAAGTATGAGAACCTGAGCACCCATGAGGAAGACATTAAGTAAAAATGTAAAAAAGTTACAGCGCAGTGGCATGCATCTTTAATCCCAGTACTGTATGAAAGGCAGAGACAGGAGGATCCCTGGGGCTCACTGAGCATATCAGTGAGCTCTAGCTTTATTGAGACATCCTGTCCCAAAAACTGAGATGGAGGGCTGGAGAGATGGCTCATCGGAGGTTAAGGCGCTTACCTGCAAAACCTAACGACCTGGGTTCAATTCCCCAGTACCCACGTAAAGCCAGATGCACAAAGTGGTCCATGCATCATTCTCTCTGTCCGTCTCTCTTCTCTCTATTTCTCTCTGTGTTTGCAAATAAATAAATAAATAAAAATATTTTAAAAACTAAAAAAAAAAAAAAGATGTGACCGAGTTAAGATGTTAGGAGTTAGGACATCAACATGTTACTGTCTCCCCTGTCATCCACGAGAGATATGTTCCAAGATGCACATGGGTGTGTGAAAATGCAGAGAGCACCAAATCCCATGTAGGGGGGGCTCTTTCTCACAGGGACATGTCTGATAAAGTTTAATTCATGCTAGACACAGTAAGAGATGAGCATTAATAAAGCTATAATACTGTACTATATAAGTTATATGAATGTGGTGCCTCATCAATTTTGTACTTTGAGGCCCGACAGCATAAATAATCACAAATTTACTAGTTCGTTTCGATAATTTCACATTTTTTTCTTTCCTTACCAAGTCAAGAACTTTCATGTTTTCACTTAAAAAAGGGGGGCTTTGGTTTTGTCTTTGTCATCTCAAGCTGCGAGCATCGCCACCCTTGCAGTGAAATAAAGGTGACGTCAGCACAAACACTGGGACATCAGGACAGTCGATCTGAGGACAAAGAGAGAAGTGGGCAGGGTGTGCTCACAGCATGGCGAGGCTGACTGAGGAAGGAGTCACACCCTGGGCTGGATGGAGCAGGGAAACATGAGGTTTTATAACCCTACTCAGAATGATGCACAAATAAAATTCACGAACTCTTCATTTCCAGAACTTTCCATTTCATGTTTCAGACCATAGCTGACAGCAGCTGCAGAAAGCAATATTACAGATAAGGAGAGGTAGTTATTGTATCTTTCCAGGATGTACAATTTCATGAAACAAAATGATGCTCCTCATCACTACCTCCATTAGAAATACAGGTCTCTTCCAGTGAACTTCTGGTTCCTGTACTTTTGGTACAGCACACGTCATCCTGAGGGGGATTGTCCATTTTCTTACCATATTGTCTACTCCAGTGAATGATAACATGGTGAGGGAAAGCAGCCTGATCCAAGAGAGAGGAACTGAGACAAAACATCCTGATAGAATAAGAACTTTACTGGGAAAGTTGGATGCATCACACCACGCGTGGAGGCAGAGTTTAAAGCGAGAGGGGAGAGAAAAGGAGAGGGAGATGGAGAGTCCTGGTGGTATGCTCTCAGAGATCCTCGGAGGCCTTGGGGAGAGTTGATCAGTAGTTCTCCAGGCCCTCCCCAGCTTTGGGAGCTGCCGCTTGATCTCCAGGGAAAAGGAATTCTTGGGCAGATATGTGCAAACTCAGTAGCAACTTCCCAGGTAATGAGAGCTGAGGACTCACTTTGTGTTAATGCCTGTGTTAAACAGCTCAAAAACAGCTGTTCATGGAACTCCCCTTGCAAGGCCTGAAGACAAATCTTTTTCTCCGTTTTAGAGGTGAAGCTGTTGAGGGTCAGAGAGAGATTAGGGAAACTGCCTACTGTTAGCCAGACACACAAGTTATTTGCCCCTACTGTGAAGCAATAGTGAGGGATGGTGGGAAGGCTGGAGTGAGAGTCATGGAGACCCAAGTGCCCCGAGTGCCCAGGCTATTCACACGAGGGTAGTTCTTGGATATTGACCAGGTCAGTGATCTGAGCATCTTCACCCATAAATGGTGGCATGATGCAGAAATGGATAGCAGACATGAATCCCTGAGATGAACCTGGAGTGTCTTGCGGACCGGATTGAGGCATCTTGCTTTGTGACCTTAGCCAAGTTTCTTGATGAGCCATTTTCTCCATTTTCTTATCTACAGAGGAAGGGCTTTATTGAGGATTAATTCAGGTTAAAAACAGATGTTATTTATCTCCTGGACACATCAGCTTTTCTTGTTTGCCCCAGCCCACCATCCCCCTAGTTGTAATTGTACAGATCAAAACGTGACATTCATCTCTCTCTGTCTCTCTCTCTTTCTCTCTCTCCCTCACACATCCTTTCCCATCACTGAATCTTTCCCACTGTACCTCCACCACTGCTGCTGTTCCTATAGTCTGACCTACCATGTCCTGTTCCTAATTATTCCATGACTCCATTCTGATATTCCCTTGCCACTGAAGAAGGCAGAGTGACCTTTCCAGAAACACAAGTATTCATATATGATCCTGCTCAACACCCTTCAATGGCCACCCATTATCCTTTCTGACTATCCTCCACAAGCCATGAGGCCCTCTGCGGTCTGGACTGGACCTCCTCACCTCTCCAGACCTCAACGCTGCCCCTGGACTCCTCTCCACTCAAGCACACAATCTCCAGCCACTGTGGACACCATCAAGCCTCAAGACCCCAGTGTAAACACTTCTCTCTGCCTGGAATGCTTCCCCACATGTTCTCCAACCAGTAATTCTGCACAGCCTCCAGGTACCAGCTTGAAATCACCTTCCCGGAACAGCTTCCCTCCCCCATCCCTAAGTGGTTGAAGGTACCGGGTGACATATCTCAAATGTCTCCATTCTCTTTCTCCCAAGCAGTCATCACAGACTCCTTCATTCACTCCTTTGTGTGAACATCTATTTAACATCTGTTTTTGCCACTATGCTATTGAGCTCCATGGAGCCAAGACCTAGTTTTATCTGTTTGCTTGGCTGCTCCTTTGCCATGGCCCCTCAGTGTACAGGAGGCCCTATTGGTATCCAGTTGGTGGTTACTGAGTGCTGGGCAGAGCATCCACTGAAAAGCACCCCACACAGAGCCCAAGACAAAGTCAGCATTCTTCTCTCCCTCCATTGTGGCCCTGAGCCAAGCTGAGATCCCCACTGTCCGGAACAATGGCAGGTTATATCATATCTCTTTCCAGCATGGCTTTCTTGTGGCACTCCTGGTGACTAAAGTGAGGAGGACAGGAGGCTGGCTGGGGTCCAGCAGGGTGATGAGTCTTGGTTCCTGTCTCTGGCTTTCTTCTCTGGGGTGAAGAGAGAAATGGCCTTCGTGTAGTGAAGCGCCTTGTGAGACACGGAGCCCTTGGGGGAAAGAACACAAAGGTAGGTTCCATGGCTTGGCCAAATGTCAGGGACAACCTGAAATACTGAGGTGAGAGCAGTCACATCTCGGAGATGGCTTCTTCAGGATGCACAGGTGCCAGGCTGGGGGATCCTGACTGCACAGCTCTCCTCCCACCCCTTGCGTCAGAACAGAATGACTCCCTTGCATGTGGTGGTCTTGTTCCATTCTTTCCCTGTTGGGGTCTGGCAGACAGGCAGGACTCTGGTTATGAATGAGGTTAGGAGCAGTTAGCAGTTCATAGCAACAACTAACAGAACAGGCCAGACTGATCCCCACTCACTGATGGGGAAGGGGGGCTGACAACAAGCTGCCCACAGTCCTGCACAGAGACAAAACTTGAGCAGAAAAAGAAAAAACACTTGTTTTGTTTATTCATAACTGATAGCATAGGCTGGTAATTTTGGCTACTTGGGAGGTTGAAGCAGGAGGATTGCAAATTTAATACCTGCTTGAGTGACAGTGAGTTCAAGGCCAGCCGGGGCAACTTAGTGACACTTTGTCTCAACACAAAAAAAGATAGTTCAATGGTAGAGTGCCTGCAAGCATGTAGGAGACCCTGGGTTCAAACTCCAGCCCCCTCCACACCTCTACACACACACACACACACACACACACAACAGTGACTTTGCCTATCTCACCGTTCCACCTCCTAAATAATAACTTCCATGTCTGAAACCAAAGGAATGAATGTGGAACCACCATGTTCCAGGGGCTTGATTTAACAGCAAGGGCCAAGTCTCTCAGAAGTCTTCACTGACAATCATCCCACGCCATGCCCACTCCATGCCCACTCCCATGACCCCTCCCATGCCCCCTCCCATGCCCACTCCCATGCCCCCTCCCATGCTCACTCCCATGCCCCACCTCCTAGAGTCCTTGTGATCTGTCTCTGACTCATGGGCTCCGCCAGGGTCACAGGTGATTTTCAGCTTTGGATTGAAGTACAATAGCCTTCTCACTAAGTGAAGATCACTGTGTCACCAGCTTGTCATTTAGGGATTTCTTCTGAACTGAAACACTCTGTCCCAGAGGGAGATTCAACAAGCCTTCAATGCTCAGGAACTAACCAAAACCCGCCAATCTCAGGAAGCTCCTGGAACTTAAGAACCTCAAGCATCCCCTAAAGTTATGTAAGCAGCAACCTGGCTGGAGAGAGGAACCGCCCCACTGGCTGGGTGACCTTGGAACTCCAGGGCTACAGCATTCATGATTCTTGATGCAACTTCCGTGAGTCACCCACCCACACTCTTACAAGTAACCCCAATAAACTCACTGGATTTAGGACCTGTTGTCAGTCTGTCACTGATGACCTACCTGGTGTGTTCCTGCCTCACCAGGAAGTCACACCACACCCAAATCCAGACAAGGAGAGCCCCAGTATCCTCTTGCTCTTGCCTGCTACCTCTCTCCTGACTTATATTTGTACAAATTAATCTTGACCGTATTTTCACTTTATAAAAATGGAATCATATGGTTCAGGGTAGCTTTTTATGATGGTTTTGCATGTGTCTTCTTTCATTCAGTGTTAGATGACTCCGTGTTGTTGCAAGTATGTGTGACATTTTCACAGTTGTATAATATTCTACCGTATGAATATACTACAATGTATTCCTCCGGTCTACATTATGGTCATGTTTTTGGTTTGTGACAACTGGGTAAAGTGCCACTATGAATAGTGTTGAATGAATCTTTGGTTGAACATATGCACCCGTCCCCATTGGATAAATACCTGAAGGAGTAGGAGGGCTATCTAATAGAGCCATATGGTCAACTTCAGAAAATCCTACAGCTTTGTAAAACAGTTGTACTAATTCGCACTCCCACCGGCAGCGTGCAGGAGCTCTGTCTTGTTTGTTAAATGATTCTCGAGTTGTTTGCTGGTGTCTTCGGGAAGTGGAAGAGCCTGTCACAGTTTCAAATTCTCTAGTACATGTTTCTCATGAATCACTGAGCCATCCAAATTACAGTAAGTCAGCTACTACACTCACTGTAGCTCTGAGTTCCAAAAGGAGACTCTTGACATTTCCTGTTGCTTTCTCTCTAACTGTTGCTTGGCTGTCACGATGATATTCAAGAATCGCCTCTAACTCTCCTCTCTGCTCTCCCAACCCCATCCCCTCCCCCATCGGTCTACAGACAGTGACATTCCTGAGGGCAGGTATTGCAACACCACCCCTCAGTGCCCAGCGCTACACAGGGCCACAATGCCTTGAGTAGACCGAGGCCCAAGGTCACAGACAGCAATAGAATGGATGAATCATTCTGTTAGGTGACAAGGACATTGAAAGCGAGGGTCAAGCCTTTGAATCTCTGGTGTCATCTCACTGGATTTACTGTGCACACAGCAGTCACATAGTAGATTCTGCCTGCAATGAATTGGCACAATCACAAACAGACTCCTTAGTTACTTAGGGGAAGACTCGCTAAAAAACCCAGAGCAAGGCAGGGCAGGGCTGGGCAGATGAGTGTGTCATCTTGGCTGGATTTGGGTAATATCTGGATCTTACTTCCCACTGGCATTTTCCACGGTCCCTTGGGTGGCAGAGAAATGTGATTCATACATATTTCTCTGCCACACAGAGTTCTTTGCTCCACTTTCAGCCTCCTGCAGGCTCTGATCTCCCAACGTCTGAAGTTCAGAGCTGGAGTGTTGGCTTGGAAATGAAGATAAGCCTGCCTCCTGTACCCACAAGCCCCTGGGGCACAGTCACAGAAAGGGCTGATTCTGCTCGCTGTGGAAGACCCTGGCATGTTCCACCTGTGAACGAGTCACTCAGGCAGGAAGGAGGTACATCGTTGAGGGTCCATCCTGAGATCCAGATGGAAGAGTGATGTCATGGTTTGAGCCAGGTGTCCCCCACAAACAAATGAATGTGTTCTGGGTAATTGATCCTCAGCTGATGGCAATTTGGATTTTACAACCTCAATGGAGCTGTGTTGTTGGGGGTGGGCTTATGGGGTTATAAGCCAGCTTCCCCTTGCCAGAGTTTGGCACACCTTCCTGCCGCTGTTTGCAGTGCTGTGGCAGAGGTGATGTCCAGCCCTCTGCTCATGCCATTGTTTTTCCTGCCAGGATGGAGTCTCCCCTCTAGTCCATAAGCCAAATAAACCCATTCCTCCACAAGCTGCTTTTGTTTGGGTTCTTTCTGCACAGCAACCAGAATGCTGACCGCAATAAGCGATGACGTTTCTGGTAAACTGAGACCCATAGCTGCCACCACTGCTTAGCTTCCAGCTGGTGGCTTGGAGATTTCCAATGACCCATCATGCCAGCATCACTCGTCTTAGGAAGGGGGCTGTGAGCTCAGCAAAAAGAACGTGTATAACACAAGCCCAGTGTATGTTTCTTCTCCATGGAAGAACTCATTTCTACCCCAAATTGGATAGGGTATATTTATAACCTGCTTCCCCTCAAGACTAAGAAATGACTTTTTCTGGTATTTATCTCCAGCAAAGATCTCCTTTCAGGAAGAAATAAAATAGCAATGGTGGGGAGGGGGCAAGTTAAGTGCTGGGAACATCATCTTATGGTTTGGGTATGGTATACCTTCACCAAAACTCACGCTAAGGCTTGGTTCCTGCATTAGTCAGCTGTCTACTACTGTAACTGATACCTCAAATGATCAGCTCATAAAGAGCAAAGGTTCATTTTGGCTCACAGCTTTAGAGGACTCGGTCGAAGGCCAGAGGGCCCTTTCTTTAGGAACTGTGGAAAGTCCACATGTCATGGTGGGGTGGGTGCACGTGGCTGAGGAAGCACTTTTGCTCATGGTTGGGAATGAACAAATAGGTAGGAAGGGGCTGGGTCCTAACATCCCCATGAAGGCCACAGCCCTCCTTCTGTGCCGCACCTGGTCAAGGCCCCACTCCCTCCCCATAGTCTGCAGGCAGGGAACCCAGACTTTTAACACTTTGGCCTTTGGGTGACATTGATTGAAACCATAGCTGTCTCTATTATAACCACACTGAGAGGTGGAAGCCCTTCAAGAGGGGATTAGAATAAATACGTGTTGAAGAAGAGTGAATACTTTTCCGCAGGAGCGAGGCCCCACTCCCACATCTCACAGTTTAGTTACCATGAGACCAGGCTCTTAGGAAGTAAGCTTGGCGTGTTCTGCTTTCTCTCACTCCCTCTTGCATCTGTACTCCCTTCTGCATGATTCCACCAGCTTTCCACTTTCTGGAATGAGATGAAGACACCCCAAAGTGTCTCCATGCTCCTGGATTTCCAGAACTGTGTACCTAAACAAACCTATTTTCTTTATAAATTACCAGCCCCAAGTATTTTGTTATAACAATAGAAAGCACACTGAAAGACACATTAATCTTTTGTGTGTGTGTGCGTGCCCAAAGGAATCCTATAAGGAATATGTATTTTCAGGTTAAATGATAAATACTTTAAGATAGAACACAGGAGCAATGACCAAGGTTTTGTATTTTCCGAGTTCATTTCAATTTGAATTCGGATAGCAAAATGCTCAGTATTCTTGGCTGAGTCACTTGATTCTCATCCTGGGGTTGAGGTTTCATGTTCGTAAGAATGGATACAGGAATTGAAATAGTTCCTCTCTCTCTGATATGCCAGGAATGCTCAAGACCAAGTCCTTATAGCTCTGTATCAGAAACTAATGATGCATTTATTCAACATAAAATATTACACCTAGACCTGCCAAAATGATGCATATGTATTTACCCAAGTAGTATTTACTTTGTGCCTACCATGTGCTGGGTGCTAACACAGACAGGAAGCATACCCTGCTGCTGATCAGAAGCTTAAGTGGGTTGAATGAAGACGTAGTTTAGTGGGAAAGTAATTGATTACCCAGCATGCATAAGGCTTTGGTTTCAATCCCCAGGAGAGGATTTTCAGAGGAGAGAGCGTTGAGTTTCATGGAGGATGCATTGTGGGGGAAAGAAGATGAATGTTAGTCACCCAGAGAACAGATTCTAGGCAAATTCCTTCCTTCAATCCTTCCTTGTTTTTTTTTTCTTTCCTTCCTTTCTTCTTTTCACCCAGGGACTGCACTCGGATCACAAAGGAATTATTTGGTTTGTTTGGTTGTTCTCAGTTCCTCCCACATAAAACTTGCCCCAAGTCCTTGCATTTACCTACACTCCAAAAGGAGATGGTCTGAATCACGTGTGAACTCAGTGGAAGCTTGGATTTCTCCCTGTCCTTTTATGGCTGCCCACTAGTGTGGCTGTGGTCACCTGGCCCCTTACAGCCCAATAGATCCCAGGCAGCTGCTATCCACCTCCCCATCTGTGTCACTGTGGACCTTAGAAGCAAGAATGCCACTGTCCCCCGCTGGACGTGTGGAATTGCACTTTAAATGGCGGGCCATGTAGGTCCTTCCTTCTGGTCACCTCAGACCTGTCCCTGCAGAGTCACATCCCATTCGTGAGGGTCAGCTCCCTCAAAAATGCGAGCATCTTTTAAACCACAATAAAAAGTAGTCTTATTCTCTCCCCGACCCTCCGGGATGGGAAGTCTTATTTCTCTCCAGTATGCTGGCTACATGGGCTTCCCAGGCCTCAGAGGACATTTGTCTTCCTAAGAATGATCAGAGGGACATTTGCTAGATAAAAAGGGGGGGGGGTAATAAAAGCAAATTAGAGCTTTAGCCAGGCACCTGCTATATTTATTTATCCCATTAATTAAAGTAATGAGAAACAAAACCTGTTGTTCAGGGGCAGGAGCTGATGTCTTCATCTTTCGGAAGCTGTGCAAGTGTGGTGTGCAGCCCAAATGAGGCAGCAGGGAGAAAGGCCCTCTGCCTGTCATGGTCCCTAGAAGCCAGAGGAGGCTGCAGGCAGAGTAGGACTTTATTTTGGCATCCAATCCTCCTCTCAGCTCTGTGGGAAGTGAAATCAGTCTCATGTTAAGGCAGAGTAAGTGGCAACGGAGCCTGGAACCCAACCTCACACACAAACCTGAGTTTTTCATGTCTTCCTAAGCACAGGCTTTGTTAAAGAAGGGAAGAAATAAGAAGGGGAGAGTGGCCTGGAAACCCAGAGAGCTTGGCTGAAAATATGTGGGAAGGGGAAGAGGGTGTATTCTGGAAGGAAAGGAGGTAAACAGCGACCAGAGGCTGATTCCCAACCCTCTCCTCCACAGTGCTTTGGGGTGTGTTAGCTGTGGCCCCAACTGTGTTTTCTCTCTGTGGTGAATGTGGACTCAGCACCAAAGCTCCCACTGGGTCTTTGGATTAGAACGTCTTTGCTTAGGGTGGAGGTTTCCTCTTATGAAACATGTCAATGCTTCTCTTTGTCCCACCTACAGGAACCTATATAGACTTTCTCTCTCTCTCTCTCTCTCTCTCTCTCTCTCTCTCTCTCTCTCTCACACACACACACACACACACACACACACACATACCTCTTATATGCATAAATCTGTTCCATAGAATCAAAACCCCAGCACATCAATGCCACCTCCTCCAGGAGGTTGGATCTCTGTTACCAGTGTGTTCTGTGGCACTGAGAACCGGTGGAACCTTCTAGGACCTTCCTTACCGCCATCAGTGAATGCATTCATACCCCGCTAGACTATAAAACCTCTGCATGTACAGGTCATGTCTTAGTCACCTCTAAAACCTCACTGTGTCTGGCAGAGTACGAGGCCCTAAGAAATATCCATGGACTAATAATTATACTCACCCAAAACTTGTTAGCTATAAAGAAACTGTAGAGGAGGCGAGGGGATTTCTATTGGGTGCTCCCTCTAGACAGGCCTTGGACAAAGCTCTGAAAATCAAAAATCAAAAGCATGGATCTGTCCTTCACAAACACAGACAGTTGGCCATCTATATGCATGGGTTCTCCAGCCACAGATTCAATCCACTAACTACAAAACAAAAATATTTGGGGAAACCCCTGAAGAATGAAATATGTACAGGCTTTTTCTTGTCTTTATTTTCCAAGAAATCCAAGACAATAATTATCACCAAGTGGGTTGTTTGTGTTAGGTATTATAGGCCATCTAAAATGATTTAGAGCATACAGAAGGGAACATGGTGAAGTCACTCACTCTATTGTTTAATATAAGAAGCTTGGCAATCTGCGGGTTTTGATATATATGGGGTTCTCAAACCCCTTGGATGCCCAGGGACAACTGTGGAGGAATATTGACAAGGCACAGAATGACAAAAGGGCTGTTCACACACCCTGGAAGCAGAGTGGGGGGAGGGACATTAATGCTCCACGCTCAGAGCACACACGAGCCCGAGTTGTGACAGGAGGGACCAGTCACAGAATACCTAATACACTGACCAGACACAGAAATACCACTCTCCAAGGGAAGCAGGCCTCTACACCAGATGGAGGGAAGAGGCAGAGAAAAGTCCAGGCAACATCTAAACTTCTTGGGAAGCTTGATTAATTGCTTTAATTACACAGTCTGTAGCCATTAAGGCAAGTGGCATGGATAGTGATAGCACCAGAATGGGACCCAAGATTAGGCCTCAGCAATTGTGGGGTCTTTTTTACTGGGGACTGGACCTGGGTCTCTGAAGCTGGTCTTGGAGCTGGGGAATCAGAATGGGGGGGGACAGGAATGGGGAGGGGACATGATCAAGGGTGGACTCTCACTGATTAAGGGCTCGCATCTTACCTCGTCACAATCAGCTCCCTGGGTGAATTAAGTGCCTACAAAATGAATGTGTGACTGGGAAATCTCCAAAGTGGATTTTATTCTCGTCCAAATGTTACCCAGTATTTTAATTAACCTGGACTTATTGTTCTAATTACTTGAGTTTTATACCTTGAATTGCTGTTTCGGAGTGGTGACAATCAGTAAATACAATTATGGTGGATAATTTTTCCAGCA
>PVHP010044402.1:0-13860 GCA_004024765.1 Zapus hudsonius
TCTCTCTCTCTCTCTCTCTCTCTCTCTCTCTCTCTCTCTCTCTCAAATAAATAAATAAAATATTTAAATATATATATATATTTAAAAAAAATGCACTTCAGTGTGTGCCTGGCATACACAAGGTCCTGGGTTCAATTCTAAGTACCACAAAACAAAAAATAAAAATGAAACTTGAGCTGGGCGTGGTGGCGCACGCCTTTAATCCCAGCACTCGGGAGGCAGAGGTAGGAGGACTGCCTTGAGTTCAAGGCCACCCTGAGACTACAGAGTGAATTCCAGGTCAGCCTGGACTAGAGCGAGACCCTACCTCAAAAAACCAAAAAAATAAAAATAAAAATTTGTCACAAGCCTACAACATAAAAGGAGCAAACCCGTGGTCACTGGTTTTACAAGATCAAAGGCTCAAGGGGCATAGTGGCAAATGTGTGTAATCCTAGCCCTGGGCTATACAGCAATACTCATACACACACACACACACACACACACACACACACACACACACACACACACTATCAAAGGTTCTGGCCAGGAGTATAACTCAGTGGTAAAACTCGTGCTTAACACAAAAGAGAAAGATCAAAGGTTCAATTTGGGGATTTTGCTGCATTTACTAGTTACAGGTTGATCAAGTCCTGGATTTACTCAAAGCATAAGTACATTTATTTCCCATGTTTACTATACTTATCTACAAACGATCCCTATTAACCAAAGTTGGACTAAAGCACCTAAAATTCAATGATTTTTTTTTTTTGTTGTTGTTGTTGTTGTTGTTTTGTTTTTCGAGGTAGGGTCTTGCTCTAGCCCAGGTTGACCTGGAATTCACTATATAGTCTCAGGGTGGCCTTGAACTCACGGTGATCATTGTGTGTGCCACCACACGGGGCTTGATCTTTGTTTTTAAACCTTAAAATATGACAATAATATCTGGGCACTTATTCCAAGGCCAGCAATGTTCCAGTGCCCCTCCCCCAACAGATACAACGAACTCTAGAGAAGGGCACAGGGACACAGTCTATAGAAAGTAATGGGAGTTTAAGGGATATAAATGAGTTGAAAGAGAGCACATTAAGAGATTATAGGGAAAGCCGGGCGTGGTGGCGCACGCCTTTAATCCCAGCACTCGGGAGGCAGAGGTAGGAGGATCGCCGTGAGTTCAAGGCCACCCTGAGACTACAGAGTGAATTCCAGGTCAGCCTGGACTAGAGCGAGACCCTACCTCAAAAAACCAAAAAAAAAAAAAAAAGAAATTATAGGGAAGGAATCTTGGGAAGTTGCAGTTCTTACAGAGGCCGGCATGGTGGCACACACCTGTAATCCCAGTCCTTGTGAGTAAGAGGCAGGAGGATTGGCTAAAGTACAAGGCCAGCCAGGTCTACATGGCAAATTCTTGAACAGTCAGGTCTATACAGCAAGACCTGTCTCAAGTGCTGGGAGGTGCTCAGCAACATGCACAAAGCCCTGGGTTTTATGCAGCCAGCACACAAAACTGGATATAAAACTGGTTTATTTTTTGTTTGTTTGTTTTACATGCTTGCAATCCTAGCATTTAGGAGGTGGAGGCAGGAGGATCAAGAGTTCCAGGTCATCCTAGGTCCTCAGCTATAAACCAAATTTGAGACCAGCCTGATCTACACAAGACCCTGTCTCAAAAACAAAACAAAACAAAAAAAAAAACACCAGAATCAGATACAGAAAGAACATGTCCAGCAGCAGGAAGAGAAGGCACCATTAGAAATGGCTGGACTACAATTTGAAAGGATATAAAGTTAAATGTAGGGACTGTAAGAAAGTAAGTATGGGGGAGGGAAACTGTAAGGAACATATAAGAAAGTGAAAAACATGCTGATAATTAGTTTTGGATTTTTAAAGAGTTATTCTTAGAATTATTCTCAAGAAAGTGTGAACACAGTATAAGGTGCAAATTTTTTCCCACTGATTCAAATGTAGAAGCTACTGAAAACTAAATCTGATTTAAAAGTCCTAAGTTGTCACAGAGATAAAACATATCTATAATGAAAAAGAACTCTTTTACCAGAAGTCTACTAACTGTATGGTACAGGGCCAAAGAAAGAAAGGATTCGGGAAGCTAAAGTGAACAGGATTGAGAAAAGTGAAGGATAACTCAGAATAAGAAAGTTAAAGTTTTAAAAAGGAGCCGGGGAAATGGCTCAGTGGATAAAGCACTAGTTGTGTGAATTCAGAGCTGCAGACCCCACATAAAAACCAACTACTCTGGCAAACACAGCAGTGAACAAAAGACCCTGTCACCCAAAAGTTGTCCTCTGATTTGCATCTGTACACTGTGGCACATACATGCACACCCAACAAAAATACATGAATAATTTTTAAAAAATAAATTCACAGAAAATATTAAACAAAAGTGATGAAGGAAGCTGGGCATAGAAGCAAACACCTATAATCCCAGCACTCTGGAGACTAAGGCAGGAAGACTGTGGGTTCCATGCCAGCCTGGGCTAAGATCCAAAAAAATAAGAATGAACATATAAAAAATTAAGAGTGTCACTTATACTAAGTCGCAAGGCTGCTCAAATCCAAGGGGAGGGATCATATATTACAGTTATCAATAGAAGATGTTAAAGCCCATTTTAAGAAGCCTGTGGGATAGGAAACATTGCCATGCCATCTTCTCAAAATATAATCTGCCATGTACATAAACACTAATATTACATTTAGACTGGGATTTTTTTTTCCATAGGTGCCTGAATACCACATTGTATACTTCCCTTTTGGAAACCTTTGCAAAACAGCTTTCATATATAAGTATGTCTGCAGAACAGGAGTGCTACTGAAGAGTCGGTTGGTTTATAATAGTAAAATCCAAGTAACCATCATAGATTTTTAAAGAAAGGAAAAGGGAGAGCATATCAAAAACAAAAATTCAGAAATGGCAAGATAGCTCAGCAGTTAAAGCACTTGCCTGCAAAGCCTAGCCTAATGACCCAGGTTTAATTCTCAAGTACCCACACAAAGCCAGATGCACAAAGTAACACATGCATCTGGAGATCTGGAGTTCATTTGCAGCAGTAAGAAGCCCTGGCATGCCCATTCTCTGACCTTCCCCCACTGTGTCTCTCCTCTCTCTCTCTCTCTCTCTCTCTCTCTCTCTCTCTCTCTCTCTCTCTCTCCTTGCAAATAAAGATACAAATAATATTTTTTAAATTTCATTTATATTTATGAGAGAGGATATGAGTATTGGCATGCCACAGCCTCCTGCCACTGGAAAGGAATTTCAAATGCATGCACTACTTTGAGCATCTGGCTTTACGTAGGTACTGAGGAATCAAACCCAGGTCTTCAGATTTCATAAGCAAGCACCTTTACCACTGAGCCATCTCTCGAGCCATCTAAATTTTCATTTATAAAGTGGGCACAGTTGCACACGCCTTTAATCCCAGCACTCAGGAGGCAGAGGTAGGAGGATCATTGTGAGTTTGAGGCCACCCTGAGACTACATAGTGAATTCCAGGTCAGCCTGGGTAGAGCAAGACCCTACATCGAAAAAAAAATTCATTTATAAAGCAGATCAAAACAAACTCTGAGGCTGGCTCAGAGGTTAAGTGTACTTCCTGCACAAGCGTGAGGGTCTGAGGAGGTAGTCTCCAGAACCTACATAACCAGGTGGTAGGGTCACGTACACAGTAACCCCAGTCCTGAAAAGGGGAACAGAAAGCAGGGAATCTCTCTCTCTCTCCTCTCACATAAATAAATAAAACCTGTATATATTGCTATGATGCAGGAGGAGGAGGAGGAAGAAGAGGAGGAAGAAGGAGGGAGGGAAGAGAAAGAAGGAAGGAAGGAAGAGGGAGGAGGGAGGAAGGGGGAGGAAGAGGGAGGAGGAGGAGGAGAAAGAAGCAGTAGCAGCAGCAGCAGCAGAACAGAAGGAATAGAAGCCATTATCTGTAATCCCAGCAGTTGGGAAGTATGAGGCAGGAAAATCACCACAAATTCCCAGCTAGTATGATCTACATAGCAAGTTCTAAGCCAGTCAGACAACAAACTGAGGCTCTATCACAAAACAACAAAATAAAAATCAATAAACAGTGATCTATTTGAGCAAAGACCTGCAATCCCGATACTTGGGGAGATGAGACAGGAAGACAGGAAGATATCTCCATGAGTTTGAAGGCAGACAGGGATGGATACACACAGCAAGACTGTCTCAAACACACACACATACACAAAGAAAAAGTAATTCAAATAAAAAACTATAAAATCCTATAGAGGCCATCTGAATACAGTTATTTAAATAATAGAGGAAAACAAATCTTCACTTTGGTTTTTGAGAAAGTGTAAGTCTGGCTCTCTGTGATTACATTCCAGTTTACATTCCTGAGCAGATCATCTGTAATTCAAAGTAGGAAACAATATAATAGTATCTATAACACTTGACCTCAGTGTTCACAGACTGTTGCTCAGTGTGGGTCTGTGTAGGAAACTAACAGTGGCTCCAGTCATCTCTTCTACAATGTCCATCACAGTTGTTCTTGGCCTTTCCATAACACACATGGTTAGTGAAGACTGTAAAATGGATTATAGCTCCACATCTTCACTTCACAGACTGCAGTGTCTGTAAATCGGAAGAAACCACACCATCTTTACAGAGCATCAGGTTGCCCATCTGCCACCACTTCTGTTCTTGAGCATCCCCTGAACTTGGCTGCATTACATAAAAAACCTGAACTAGCCGGGCGTGGTGGCACACACTTTAATCACAGCACTCGGGAGGCAGAGGTAGGATTGCCATGAGTTCCAAGTCAGCCTGGAACTACAGTGAGAGAGACCCTACATCGAAAAACCCCCGAAAATAAAAAATAAAAGCACTGAATTAGTCTAAGGAAATTCTGCCTCCTCCTTCCTATTATAAAGTTCTTGTTAATACATAAAAATATGAAGAAAGGTAATACAGAATGGGATCTTCATTGCTCTCTAATTGGCCTGAAGGCCCTCTCCACAGGAGGGAAAGCATGCCTGGTACTGAAGACCTAGTCAAAAGCCTATGGCAGGGGAGGTCATGAACCCCAGGAGAGTAATGCCTGCTGTTGTCTGGCTAAATACATATATTAAGAGCGCCAAACTGCCTTATAAGCACTTTTTAAAAAAAAAAAATGAGCATACCCATATAATAATGCTACTCTCACTCTTGTCTAGAGAAGCTTCTCTTTTTCAGATGGCAGTGACCACTGGGATCACACAAAAGACACCATAGTGCTGAGAAGAAATGACAGTGGAGTGTTCAGCACTGGGACATCTCATCACACTTCCTGAGGCTCAGAGTTTATTGTGGAAGAGGTAGTAGAAAGATTTTAAGAGCCAAAGGAAGGGTAGGACTGCTTACAATGTAAACTTCCAGACACAAAATGGCCTTGATATTCATGACTTCACAGTGCCTGATGATACCTACAAACACATAATGGGAGGAAAAGATGATGACACTGAAACAAAATAGACTAATTGATAGTGGGAGGAGATATGAGGGAATCATAATGGTTTATGGTCTATAATTATGGAAGCTATCAATAAAAAGTTTAAAAAATAAAATAATTTTAAAAGTACATTTAAAAATAATTTCTGGGGAAGAATGAGTCTTTCAAAAAAGACATGATATAGTTTATGGTTATAAGAAATCTGTTGTATGCTTAAATGCCAGATTCTCTCTCTCTCTCTCTCTCTCTCTCTCTCTCTCTCTCTCTCTCTCTCTCTCTCTCTTCTACCCCCTCCTGCCCTCTACAGGAGCTCTTTGTACTTTGTTTTCTTTTTTCTTGTTTCTTCCAGGCCCACCGCATGGGCTCTCAGACCAACATGGGCTCTCAGACCACGTGGGTGCTCCTATTTCCCCATTCCTTGGTCCACAGACTTGCTTCTCTCTCCTGACTAAATATAAAATAAATAAATATAAAAACTTAAATAAATATATAATAACTGAATAAATATAAAAACTTAATTTTTAAAATGCTAGAGTTTTTAAAAATTATCACTGTAAGAATACCCTTGGGCTGGGGAGATGGCTCAGTGGTTAAGGCACTTGCCTCCAGTGCCTAAGGCCCAGGGTTCAGTTCCCCAGTACCCACATAAGCCAGACCCACAAGGTGGTGGCCCTGGTGCGCTCTCTCTCTCTCTCTCTGTCTCTCTCTCTCTCTCTCTGCATCTCTGCTTGAAAATGAATAAATAAAATATTTTTTAAAAAAAGAATACCCTTAAGTGTTCATTACCTTTTCTTATTCTTTTTTTTTATGTTGAAACTTCTATTTTATTTTATTTTATTTATTGTCCATAATGAGTTACATTATTTAGTAAGCAACAATGAGTTGTTATCCCCAATTCCCTGATGCCTCCCTCCCCCATCCCCAATCGGCTGGTTATCCTCCTCCATAGGTCGTCTGGATCAGTCCTTGTAACAGGGGACCATGGAATGCCTAGTATTCAGCCCGGTTCTCCTGGCCCTAGTACGTTGTTACTGAGGGGTGCCATGCCTCTGGATAGTCTCCCCCACCACGGCTCTCACAATCTTTCCGCCCCCTCTTCCGCTCAGTTCCCTGAGTCGTGGTGGATTCTTATTTTCTTCAATATAACAAAATGACTATTTAACATATGTCGATGCCAAGTTGTCTAGTTTATTCACTTGCTTCCAGCAGTTTCTCAAATCAAACACAATTTATCATTTTGTTGGTTCATAAATTTCTAAAGCTAACAGCAAAATGACATTCATCAGTTCAACTACATTACAATACACTTCCAAGTAACCTCCTCTCCTTCAGGAGAGAGGTGGAGACCTTCAGTCAAAAGACATCTAGTAGCCTAAAATCCTTTCTAAATCTAACCAAAATGCAATGGTGATCTTCAGCATCTTTAACTATTAAACAGGACCAATAATGAAGTTTATACCTAACCTAACATTTTATTCTTTAAAAGCATTTTCAAGCTGGGCATAGTAGCCCATGCTATAATCCCAGCACATGGGAAGTAGATACAGGAGGATCAGAAGTTCAAGGTTATCCTAAACTATAAAGCAAGTTCATGGGTAGCTTGGGCTGCATGAGACTGTCTCAAAAAGCAAAGAATTTTCAGCAAGGAATAGTGGCTCATGCCTATAAAAGCAGAATTCAAAAGGTTGAGGCAAGAGGATTTCCATGAATTCAAGGACAACCTGTGCTACATAGCAAGTTCTAAGCCAACCTGAGTTATATTGTGAGACCCTGTAACACACACAAATACATAATGCACTTTCACAGACACTATCTCATAAAATTGTTACAACAGCTCATTAAAGATAATTCCTCTGTGTTGGTTCTTCTGTTTTGGGAAGGAAAGGAAAAAAAAAAAAGCAAAGAGGAAGGGAAAGAAGAGGGAAGGGAGGGAGACTACCCCTCCCAATATATAAACACTGTAAGAATTCAGGTTGCCTAAAGGAGCCAGTAAAAACTCTTTTACTCTCATACCCCCAACCATAAAATACCTTAAGAGTAGGTAATTTATAAGCCACAGAAATTTATGACTCACAGCCCTAGAGACTGGAACCCCAGTACAGCTGGAGTCCTGGAAGAGCCTATTCCTTTTAAGTCCTCATCTGACAGAAATCTCCCTTGGACCTCCTTTTAAAAGGCACTAATTGCCAGGTGTGGTGGTGCACGCCTCTAGTCCCAGCACTCAGGAGGCAGAGGTAGGAGGATCACCCTGAGTATGATGCCACCCTGAGACTACATAGTGAATTCCAGGTCAGTCTGGCCTAAAGCGAGACCCTACCTTGAAGAGAGAGAAACAGAGAGAGGCACTAATCCTATTTATGAACGCAGAAAATTAGGACACAATTTGGGGTGGACACAAATATTCAGACCATAGCACCCACTAAGCTGACTACATTTACTACCCATGGACTTACAATCATTTATTATCTATACTCTATATCACTGTGTCTCTTACAATGTCCTGAAGACCAACATAATTTACTCTAGCCTGCTCTTTTCCATAATCTTCACTGTCAAGCAATCTTTGTCAAGAAAAGCTCAATACCCTAATAAAAGCCATCATGCATATACCAATCAAATTCTATGTTTACAACTTCATATTTGTAAAGAAAGCCTAAGTGACAATACAGATATAGATCTTCATGAAATGACTACAGAAAGAGGTTCAAATTTTCTAACTGTACTGCTAGTACTAGCTAAGCCCTTAGTTAACTCCTTGTGCCCCCTAGTTAAGAAATCACAAAAAAAAAAAATAAAAAAATAAAAAAAAGAAATCACAAAATATTTCCTAGATTTTAGAGAATTCATCTACACTCCTTATTGAAGGGTATTACAAAAAATAATTTTTGTGAACAAATTCATGAAATTTGGATGCAACATTTAAAAAACACTAATGAAATTTGGAATTACTCTTCTCCTAGGCCAAATGGAAAAAAAAAAAAAAAACTTTTGTTGTTGTTTTTCTAGGTAGGGTCTCACGAAAACTACAATTTTGTGTGTGGGTGTATGTGCTGGTAGTGTTGTATGTGTCTATGCATGTTCACATGTGATGTCAGGTGTCTTCCTTGGTTGCTCTCTATTTGATTATGAAGGCAGGATCTCTCACTTGAACCCACAGCTCAACTATTCAGCTAGTCTAGCTAGCCAGCTTGCCCTGGAGATGCTGTCTGTCTCTGCCTTCCACACACTGAGATTACAGGCAGGACACCACAGCTACCCAGCATTTACACGGGTGCTGAACTCTGGTCTTCATGTTTACATAGTAAGTACTTTATCCAGTGACAAATGAGCCATCTCCCCAGTCCTGATGACTGTAATTTATAAGTATCCTCTTTGGTAAACTGGTGAAACAGAAAATATATAGTATTTCACTTCTCAACACTGCTGTCATTTGGAAAGAAACAACAATGAAAAGTGATATTTGACAACTATTATATCTAATAATTGACAGGAAAAGTGGCTTATTACTATTAAAGGTACCAAGATAAAACTTTTAACAAATCATCTAAAAACTGTTATTCATTTTGATACCAGAAGCAATTTTCAAAGAATTTTTTTTCCTCTGAAGAGCTAGCTTTATTTATTTGTCCATTTTATTCTATTTCTTTCAAAGAATTTTTTAAATGTTTATTTATTTATTTGCAAGCAGAGAGACATGGACACATCAGGACCTCCAGCCGATGCAAATGAACTCCAGCTGCATGCACCACTTTGTATATCTGGCTTTATGTGGGTACTAGGGAATCGAACCCAGGTCATCAGGCTTTGCAGGCACTGCTGAGCCATCTCAAAACAATTATTGAAATGGACAGGAGATATTAATAAGGCTGACTGCCTTAAGGAAATACATGCATACTGAACACTGTCAATCTGAGCTCTTCCTGCTTTGTGTCCAGTTTTGAAACAAGTTTATGATTATAAAGTCCACACCAAACTTGATAATAACTAAAGCTTCAATCTTAATTTTTTAAAAATATTTTATTTATTCATTTTCAAGCAGAGAGAGGGAGAGAGAGAGAGCACCAGGGCCACCACCTTGTGGGTCTGGTTTATGTGGGTCCTGGGGAATTGAACCCAGGGCCTTAGGCACTGGAGGCAAGTGCCTTAACCGCTGAGCCATCTCTCCAGCCAATCTCAATTTTTTAATTAAAATTATATGCTGATTTCTAATTCCTAACATCAGATTTTCTAACAGCTCCTCTGTATCTAGGTTGTACACACAAGGATTCAACCAACTACAGATTAAAAATATTTGAAAAATAAAATTTAATTGGACTGAACATGTATAAACTTTATCATTATCATAGTTGTTACACACTATTTATATGGCATGTATTTTGTATTATTAAACGTAACCTAGGAGGGGCTGGAGAGATGGCTTAGTGGTTAAAGAAGCTTGCTTGCAAAGCCTGAGGGCCTGGGTTCAATTCCCTAGCATCCACATAAAGCCAAATACACAGGGTAGCACATGCATCTGAAGTTCATATACAGTGGCAAGAAGCTATATCGTGCCCATACTCACTTTTTCCATCTGCCTTTCTGTGTGTGTGTTTGTGTGTCTCAAATACTAAATAAAATATTTTTTTAAAAGTAACCTAAGAGCCGGGCGTGGTGGCACACGCCTTTAATCCCAGCACTCAGGAGGCAGAGGTAGGAGGATTGCCGTGAGTTCAAGGCCACCCTGAGACTACACAGCGGAATTCCAGGTCAGCCTGGGCTAGAGTGAGACCCTACCTCGAAAAACCAAAAAAAAAAGAAAGAAAAGAAAGAAAAATCAATATATATATATTAAAATTTATGGGAGGATATGGGTATGTTTATGCAAATATTTAGATAATATTTTATATAAGGTGCCTGAGCAAATTTTAAAGTACTTAGAGGTTTTGATATCCAACAGACCTAATAATTCATAGGTGTACAGCAATTCTACCCTAAATTCTCAATCTGAACTTTAAAAAAAAAATTATAAAACTACTAGTACCAATGGCAACATAGTAACAGTTCAACAATATGCATGGAAAAAAGTCATTTTTGCACTATTAGAAATTCAAGTAAACAGTAGCATTACCATTACTCATTTCTTTTAAAGGCATGCTCCGCCATGCCCGGCTTTTTTTGTTCTATTTTATTTTATTTATTCATTTTAAAGCAGAGAGATACAGAGAGAGAGAGAGAGAGAGAGAGAGAGAGAGAGAGAGAGAGAAAACACCAGGGCCACCACCTTGTGGGTCTGGCTTATGTGGGTCCTGGGGAATTGAACCCGGGGCCTTAGGCACTGGAGGCAAGTGCCTTAACCGCTGAGCCATCTCTCCAGCCCACTCATTTCTTTTTTGAACAAAATTGAAAAGAAAGTTATTTCAATAAGTACAATTTTTTTTCTTAAATAAAAATGTTCATTGTTTTCTAGTCTTTCTAATGGAAAACTAAACTTAGACCACAGGAGGTGGTTCTCACCTATAATCCCAGCACACAGGAGGCTCGGGAAGACATCGAGTTCAGGCTAGCTTGAGCTACACAGGAAGACTCAGAAACCACTGAGGAGACAGTAACCTCAGCAATGAGAGGGACAGAGACAGGAGGATAATGGAGTCATTGGTCAGCCAGTCTTACCAAAAAACTGTTTAAGGTCCAGCGAAATAAGGTAGAAAAGTGATCCTCCACTGCCCTACCCAAAACTATGAATGAGGCACACACATCCGCACATACCTGTGCATCTAGCACAACACTACCACATGCAAAATATATAAAAACACTATGTGATACTTAGTTGATCTAATTTCATGAATGAATTATTTCTTTAAAAATGACTTTTAAAATTGAGTTTAACTTTCATGGTAATTAATCTGTAACTACAGAATTACCTTCTGTATAATCATTCACTTTGTATTTCCTCAAGGAATTCTTGTTAAATACAAAAATTGTATTACTTTTTACACTGGGACTTCATGGTAATGGTTATGAAATCGATAGAAAATGGGTTTTTGTTGTTGCTGCTGCTGTTCTTTTGGCTTTTATTTTGTTTTTGAGACAGGGTCTCATATAGCCCAATCTGGCCTCGAACTTGTTAAGTAGCTGAGGATGACCTTCAATTTCTCATCCATCTACCTCCACCTCCCAAATGTTGGAATTCAGATAGGCATGTACCTGGATTTATGTAATGCTGAGGACTGAACTCAGGGATTCATGTATGCTATGCTAGCATTCTATCAATTAGAATGATCACTAAAAAAGTTTTAATTAAAAAGGGACTGGAATACAACTCAGCAGCAGAATGCGATCCTACCACACTAGAGACACCAAAAAATTTCAAAAATAAAAAATAATAGCCGGGCGTGGAGGCACACGCCTTTAATCCCAGCACTCGGGAGGGAGAGGTAGGAGGATCACCATGAGTTCGAGGCCACCCTGAGACTACATAGTGAATTCCAGGTCAGCCTGGGCTAGAGTGAGACCCTACCTCGAAAAAAACAAAAAAATAAAATAAAAATAAAGTCAGTAAACTCTTTAACCTTATGTTTTAAAAGATTCTCATATATTGGACCTGGGAGACAGCTCAACATTTAAAGGAGCTTGCATGCAAAGCTTATCAGCCTGGGTTCAATTCCCTAGCCACTCACATAAAACCTGATGGGCATTCATATGCAGTGCAAGAGCACACCCATACACACGTACAACACACATGCATACAAATAATTTAATTAAGAATAAAATCTTGGGCTGGAGAGATGGCTCAGAACTTAAGGCACTTGCCTGCAAAGCCTAGTGACCTGAGTTTGATTCCCCAGTACCCAAGTAAAGGCAGATGCACAAAGCAGCGCTTGCATCTAGAGTTCATTTGCAGTGGCTAGAGGCTCTGGCATCCTTATTCTGTCTCTCTTCTATCTCTTAGCTTGCAAATAAATAAATAAATTTTTAAAAAATAAAATCTCATACATTACAAAGCCAAAAAAATTGTTACAAAAAGTTTGAGCATTCTCAGTGAGTAAAAACTTTTATTATACTTAGCCATCTTGTACGTGTGGGCTGAGGATCAAATCCAGGTAATGTGCTCTACCACTGAGCTATATTCAACATGGTTTATAAAACATAATTTCATCCTTCTTACTTTAAGAAAAACAGTAGTTAGAATATAATAAAGCACTCCACACCACACTCCAGTATGAATAATGTACCACTTGCTGTTTATATATATTTTTTGAAGTATGTTCATGTGTGCTCGCATTTATGTGTGGGAGTGCAAACCATATATGCCACATCATGCCAGTGGAGGTCAGAGGATACATTTTTAGTGTAGGTCCCCATCTTCCACTTTGATTTGAAGCAGGGTTTCTGCTTGTTCATGGCTCCCTTCAGTTTACAAGGATGGCTGTTCTGCAAGCTTCTGGGAAATTCTTCTATCTCTGTCTCCCATCTCCATCTCTGTCAGTGGTACAGAAGCCCACCACAATGTCTGGATTTTACATGGGGTATGAGGATCTGAACTCATATGCATACTCCCCAGTACCCATTAAAATGATAGACCATTCTGTCATTCTAGAACTCCAGAGGGGCAGAGAATACCCGAAGCAAGATGGCTAGCTAGATCAGCCAAATGAATGGGCTTTGAGTCCAGCACTCTAAATTTAATCCCTAGCACTGTTCATCAAAATAAAACAACAAAAAATAATAAAAATCAGGCATAGCTGGACATGGTGGCACAGGCCTTTAATCCCAAGACTTGGCAGGTAGAGGGATCATTGTGAGTTCAAGGCCTGCCTGGAACTACAGAGTGAGTTCCAGGTCAGCCTGGACTAGAGGGAGAGCCTGCCTTGAATAAATAAATAAATAAATAAATACCATTAATAAAGTAAGGTCCTAAATAAAAAACAAAAATAAGAGAACAAGCTAGAGAGCTGGGGTCCATCTAACCCTACCAACCGACTGTAGGCCGATAGCTGAAATCCTGGCAAGAGAGGAGCCACCACAGTCATATCGTGGAGGAGCCATATGGAACCCCACAGAGAATGATGGGATGAACAAGGGACCCACAGCAACAGCCATTAAATCAACACAGGATAAGCCAGTGAGACAGAAAACAACAATTTTCGACACAGAGACCCCTAAGCTCACAACCTTAAAGCAGCCTTAATACTCATCCACCATGACTCAGGGAACTGAGCGGAAGAGGGGGCGGAAAGATTGTGAGAGCTGTGGTGGGGGAGACTATCCAGAGGCATGGCACCCCTCAGTAACAACATACTAGGGCCAGGAGAACCTGGCTGAATACTAGGCTATCCATGGTCCCCTGTCACAAGGACTAATCCAGACAACCCATGGAGGAGGATATCCAGCGGAGTGGGGAGGGGAGGGCAGTGGGGAATTGGGGATAACAACTCAT
>PVHP010044403.1:0-14104 GCA_004024765.1 Zapus hudsonius
CAATCCTAAGCCTCAATATCGACCAGCATTTACAATTCCAGGCAGATACCTTTACTCCCTTCTTCCTCTTAAGTCTGGTTTTTCCTCACCCTCCTCAGCCTTCATGTTTCTGGACACTTTAGTGACTTTATAGGCACATAGAATTTCACACTCCCTAAATATGTCCTAGGATAGGAGATAATGTAATAAATTGTATATTATGGTATTCAAAACACTAGTTTCCTATACATGTTCCCACATGTTCATAAATAAATGTATGGAAAAACAAATTGTAGAAAAGTTATGTAGCGGAAGATCATTCAATATAAAAAGAAATAGGATCTTGATATGTTTCAACATGGAGAACTTTGAAGTCATTACATTCAGTGGAATAAACCAGGCATTATGAGATTCCCATTATATTGGGTACTTAGGATATTCATGGAGATAAAAGATAGAATGATGGGTGTTTGGGGCTAAGGGAGAGAGAAATGGGGAGATACTCCAAAAGGGGTGGATGGATTTCAGTTCAAGATGATGCACCAACAATCTACAAGTGAGTGACGGTAATGTCTACACAGCAAAGTAAATGGACAGTGACCTAGAACTCTGTATCTAGAAAGGGTAAATGTGGTAATTTTATTAATAGTTTCTCACAATAAACAGAAAGTCCTGGTAAAAAAAAACAGTCCCCAAATCTATATGTGAATGTTCAGCTCACATCTGAATTAAGTCTAATTGTTTCAAAGGAGGTATGGCAGGCTCTGTTAACAGCTTCTAAGAAGGCCTGTGTCTATAATTTTGCTTCCTTTCCTCCATCCCTTTCTCCTTCTCTCACTCCTCTTCCATCCTTATTTCCTTCCCCAAATATTTATTGGGAATCTAACATCCCATAAAAGTTGAGAAGTGCAAAATAACTTCATAGAAGCAGGCAATGAAGACTGAGTGTGTCAGTGTGTCTGTGTGTCTGTGTGTCTGTGTGTCTGTGTGTGTGCCAGGGCAGGGGTAGCATGGAGGAGGCAATTCTTGGAGGAACTCTTTTTAAACTGAGATATATAGAGTTTGAATAGGAGGTGGACCAAATCTTAGGGGAACGCTGAACATTAAACAGTGATAATGAAACAACTGAATTAAAAAAAAAAATTCTGGCATATGCAACACAGGTGGTTTGGCTCAGCTGAAGCTTCAAATAGCCAAAAACATGCCATCAGTCTGAAGGTGGGGTGTACAGACTGGGGCCCTGAAAATGTTTTATCTGAAAGCTGAATGAAAATATTGGACTTGTCTTCGAAGCTCCTATCTACCCCAGAATATCATTCAATTACAAAGATGCCAAGACCGAGATCCGAATCCAAACAGAAGTGTTTTGCCAGCAATGCCCTCGTCCACCCTGTGTTTCACAGAAACTGTTTCAATTCCCCTAGAACACCTCCCACACTGCCCTTCACCTGCCTACGCCATCTAGCTCACTTCACCCACATCATTAGGTACCACATAGCTCACTGGATACCTTTCCTTTCTGAGTCCATAGTGGACACCTTTGCCACTACCCTCACTTCTGAAACACACTGCCAAGTTCATTATGTAATCCTCCTTTCTAGCTCACATCCCCTCTGAAGAATCTTTCTCTGACTCACACCCTTTGTCCCTTTTCATCCCTATCCTTTTTCTTTCACCTTTAATCTTTCTTTTAATCTCTTTCCATTTAGACAGTCTCAGGATTTTGCTGTATCCACATTGTTCTTTGGTCCCCAAGGAAGATGTGAGCTTGGCTTATTGCCAATTCATTCTACCTTCAACTTTGTTTTAACCATGAATACCGAGCTCTACTTATTCCCTAAGCATTTCCGGACTACCAAGGGTTTTTTTGGAATCACTCCCTCTTCAAGGCTCATTCTCTGTCTTTCAGAGAATAGCTTATGTACTGATTACATATTCTCTGAGGATTTTCTCTGTCCTCACTCACTGCACATGGTTACCTTTCTAGAGAAAGGCTCCATATTCCAAATGTCCTTAGGAATGAAGGGAGTTCACTGTGTTAAATACATGAGACCTGCCAAGAATTGTAAGACACACAATTCTCATCTTCCCAGAAATTCCAAGCTAGCTAATAACATGTAGTGACATATCATATCAGGATAGGCTGAATTGTTTTAGGATATGTATCCATGGTAGTTTTAATGTAGCCCCCATAGACTCAGGTGTTTTATTAATGCTTGTAGCCTGGGTTTCCAACCATATGATTCGAGGAGGTATCACTTGGGTTGACTCTTGGGGTCCATCTCTAAGGTGGGGTTTTGGGGCAGATCTGATTTCCAACCAAAAGGTATGCAGAAAAGTCTGAGCATTGTGTGGAAGTGAGTACGGCGGGGGTGTCTTTGCTGCTTGCTGCCCATTCATGCTTGCTGCTTTTGATTTTTACAAGCTGTTTAGTTGTTTCTCTCTGCTTGCATATATGGATGTTGCTTCTCCCACCATGGATGGAACTTTCCCCTGGATCTGTAGTGTTGAAATAAATACCTTTACTTCCATAATCTGTATCTCGTTTGGATGTTTATCTCAGTAATATGAAACTGTCTACAACAGAAATTTTGTACCAGAGAGTTGGGGTGTTACTGTGCAATGAATTTTATCATGTGAATTTTGTTCTTTTGGAAGTTGTGTGCTAGAGGAGGAATATGTATGGACTTGGTACTTTGGACTGAAAAAGCCATGGAGAGTGGCAAGCCAAGTTTTATGGGCTAATTTGGTGAAAGTATGAAATTGTTAAATGAAGAGACAAATATATTTGGAATATTTGCTTGTGAACTTTTAAAGGAGAAGGAAACAATGAAGAGAACTTTGTTGGAACTGGGTTACTGGCACAAAGCCTGCCTGTGTTTTACTGCCCAAACCCAGAGAGTTTGATCAAGGTTGAATTTGAAAATAATGGAATAATGTGCTTGAAGGAAGATATAGAACTGAATGGTATAAGATTTAAAGTTGGCAAATTTCAACTAAGTTTAAAATTACTGACACAAAGATAGGTTTTACATTATTAAAGCTGCTTTTTTAAAGGATGGTCAACTACTTACCTTGAGACAATGGAAAGATGTCTGAGGTGATGTCACCCAAGAAAGACTGAATGGTAAGCAGCACAAACTCTTTTGAAAGGAGATGACATGAAGGCAATAAGAAACCTGCTCTTCAAGATCATGATTTATTTCCTCCCTAAATTAATAAGATGTCTGTGTCTTTACACACCTGGTATTGACGTCAAAGCAATAAAAAAAAAATACATCTAAGTGGGTATATACAGTTCCAGAAGCTTCTGCTGAGATGCAGCATATGAATCAGGACATGATCATCCTAATCAAGATCAGTAAGGTAATTGGAAGATGGACTGTGGTTTGCAATGGAGACCTGAAGATGTTTTGGATATACCAGAATTATGCAAGGATACAATGCTGTTGGCTCAGGATGGAAGTTTACCCTGAATACTCAGACCAGCTGGAGGGATGAAAGTTGGAAATTCAGAGACTGTTGTCACTGGCGGATGTTGGACTTGAACTGAAGATATTTGATGCTTACCTGATGGTTATTGATTTTACATTGGTCCAGTCTCTCCTTCTTATGCCTTACAGTGATGAAAATGTTTATTCTGTGCCATTATATGTTGGAATTATGTAACCTGTTTTGGTTTTAGAATACTTACAGTAAAGAGAAAGTCTTGAAGTTGCTAAAGCTTATGAGACCTTTGAAGTTGGACTGAATACAATTTTCAATGGGAGATGGTCATGAGTCTATTGGAGTCCAGGGGTGGAATGTGGTAGCATGAATGTATATCCCCCATAGACTCATGTAAAGCTTATAATAGATCTCTAAACACCTAGCTGGAGAAGTTATCATTGGGCGTGAATTCTGGGGTTCAGCCCTAAGGTGTGTTTGGGGGCAGATCTGATTCCCAATCCAAAGATATGCAGAGAAGTCTGAGTTCTGCCTGGGTCTCTAATGCTTTATGTCCATTTGTGCCTGCTGAGTGGCTTTTATGGGCTGTTTGGTAGTTTCTCCCTGCTTGGATGCAAGGAAGCAGCTTCTCCCGCCATTGATGGAACTTCCCCTGGATCTATAAGCTTGAAATAAATTCCATCCTGGTTTGAATGTTCATCTGAGCACTGTGAAATTTTGTCTACAAAAGTATCAAATGGTAACAACATACATTTTAACACCCTGTTTTCTTTTTTGCAAAACTGGACAGGAAAGGCTTTTGGAAAATGAAGTGTAAAACACCCTTGAAAGGGAAGTGGGGTCCAGCAAGCCTGAGAAAATGTTGTGGAGGAAAGCTCAGACAGAAAGAACTGCAAATAGCAAGTTAGATAAAGGGAACACAGGAGGTTTCACAGGAATTGCCTTCTGAGCCAAAGAATGGAAACCAGAAGTGTGTGATGGAGTCATGCAATGAAGAGGTTTGTTGCCAAATTCAGACATAGATGGAGAATTCACATGACTTTTGTGGGGAAAGCTGACACAGGAGGGAAGTTATTCAGGATGACATCAGCAGTAAGGCTGGAAAGTGAAATGGCAAAAGGTTAAGTTCAGTTAGGTGGCACCTATCACCATCTGTTCTTGAACAACTGAAAAAAAGTACATGGATTTTATTTTGCATTTTTCTAGTTTTAATTATATAAACTTATGTAATATTGTGTGATGATTCTATACCTGTGTGGAAGATGCCATGGTCAGATCAGTGCAGTTAGCATTTACATTTACCTATGTTTACTTTGGAGGTATGAGCTCCTGTTTTCCAAGGGACCTCGATATTAAGAATGACATACATATCCCTCCTAATTATAAGAATCCTTGTTCCTTTTGTCTTAACCCAAATAATTTTGAGGATAGCTGTTTTTGATACCTTGTTGATTACTAAGTATATAAATCTAATTCTCGGTGCTTTTTTCCTTCAGCTTAAAAATCCTTTTATTGGTCATCAAAGTCATTCTTTTTCCTTGGGGAATATTTGAAAAAAAAATTAAAACATGCTTTTCTGTGATATGTCTTTTTGTGTGAGGTGGTGGTGATGGTGCAGGGATTGAACCCAGGATCTTACATATGTGTTAGGAAAGTACTTTACCTCCCGTGACCCATCTTCCCTGCTCAGGAAAACTAACTGATTTCAAGACTTTGTTCCTTAGTTTGCTATTTCCCTTAGTGGTGACCTCAGTTTTTATGTACCTCTGTAGGCTTAGCTTGCAATGGTGAGATGTTGGCCCTCAGGAACCCGAGAAATTCCTGACCCTCCTCTAGGACCATCTACTGGATTTCTGGGGTGCTAGGAGCTGTAGTGTGGTGTTAAGAGTATGCCTCAGGCTGAGCAACTCCACAAAAGGCAAGAATTCCCACATTCTGCAGCTGTATTTCTACCTAGTTTATGAGCTATGGAATTCAATGACCATGTTGAAAAACATATAAAAGATTAGAATAAAGTAAATATTATTATTTCTTTTTTTCTCAGGTAAAAAGACAATCCAATCAAAATAGGAAAATGAGATGCCACATACAAATGTGTGTGTGTGTACAAACACATATATACATACAAAACTAAAGCCATTTTTACTTATTTCTCTATGATGAAAGGAAATACAAAGAAAAATTAAATGGAAAATATATAACAAAGAGACATTTCTGTAGCACAATTTTTTAAAAGGAGTTGAGATTCTTAGTACACAAGAATCTTCCCACCAAGTGTGTGGTACACGACTTTAGTCACAGCACTCAGAAGGCAGAGGTAGGAGGATTGCCTGAGTTTGAGGCCACCCTGAGACTACATAGTGAATTCTAGGTCAGCCTGGGCGAGAACAAGACCCTACCTTGATAAAAAATGTTTCCACAACTAAGGAAAATGAGAAACGTTTCAGTAAAAGGGGCCAGAAAGATATCTCAGTGGTTAAAGGCACTTACTTGCAAAGTTTGATGGTCTGAATTTGATTCCCAAGTACCCATGTAAAGCCAGATGTACAAAGTGGCACACATGTCTGGGGTTTGTTTGCAGTGGCAGGAGGCCCTGGCGTGCCCATTCTCTCTCTCTCTCTCTCTCTCTCTCTCTCTCTCTCTCTCTCTCTCTCTCTCTCTCTCATAAATAAATAAATAAAATATTTTTTAAGAAGATGTCTTAAAATTCTTCAGGAAGAAAACATCACCAAAGTAATGTAAACATGTAAATTCACTACAAAATAATCAAATGACCACTAAAAACCTTAAAAGACACTGAGCTTCATTAATGAAATTTAATATGAAAATACAAATAGCTGAAGACACCAGTTCCTAATAATGCATTGGGAAAAAGCATCATAATGTGGAAAAATATTGTGGCTTACTAGGAACTGGTGGCAATGAAACTTTACTCTCAGGTCCATTGATAATTTGTTAAGGCAATGAAAATATAGGTAAACTATTGATCAGAAATTCTATACCAGATATCTATCTTAAAAAAGTATGTGATATGAATAAAAATATTTGCCTAGCATTACTGAAAGCAGAAGTCAATCAATAAATCAGTAAAAAGTATGTCTCAACAGGGGAGTAATCAAATGTTACTTGTCCATGTCTATTTAAGAGGATATTAATTATACATTTTTTCATCTGAAAGACATGTATATATGTGTGACATACTGTTATGGTTTGATCCAGGTGTCCCCCACAAACAAAGAATGTGTTCTGGGTAATAGATCCTCAGCTGATGGCAGTTTGGATTTTACAAGCTTGATGGAGCTGTGTTGTTGGGGGCGGGTTTATGGGGTTATAAGCCAGCTTCCCCTTGCCAGTATTTGGCACACCTTCCTTCCTGCCGCTGTTTGCAGTGCTGTGGCAGAGGTGATGTCCACCCCTCTGCTCATGCCATCATTTTCCCTGCCAGGATGGAGTCTCCCCTTGAGTTCGTAAGCCAAATAAACCCATTCCTCCATAAGCCACTCTTACTTGGGTTCTTTCTGTGCAGCAACTAGAAGCTGACCGCAACACATACATATGGCATATACATTTTTTCATTAAAAAAAACCAATTAGCAAGATCAACAGATAGGTAGATATATAGATAGATGATAGATAAATAGATAGATAGATAGATAGATAGATGGTAAATGGATGAAGATAGAGATAGACTGTATAGATGATAGACAAAGATGATGGATATGATGTAATTAATATTAGATAGATAGATAATAGATAGATAGATAGATAGATAGATAGATAGATAGATAGATAGATTCATAGATAGATGATAGATACATAGATAGATAAATAGATGATAGATAAATGATAGATGATAGATAGATGATTGATAGATGATAGATAGATAGATAGATAGATAGATAGATAGATAGATAGATAGATAGATAGATAGATAGATAGATGGTGGATGGGTTATATATAAATGATAGGAGATAGATAAATAGATAGATGATAGATAGATAGATACATAAATGATAGATGATAGGTAGACAGATAGATGATAGATAGATAGATAGATGAATGACAGGAATTCCTGGCCTTGTGATTTACACATCTACACAGTCAATCAACGAGGACAATATGCCACTTGGTCTTCACTATAAAATCTCCCCAAAGCACTTCTCATTGATAATTAGCAACTCCTCCTCCAAACTCTTCTTGCTTAGCTTAGCAATGCTGTTCTTCATACCTCCCTCTGCTCTCCTCTGCATCGTCCTCTCCCCAGAAGTGCTACTATTATTTCTAGTTGTCAGTTCCTTGGTTAAGTGGTCGTATAACCAAGGCAGGACTTCCTGCCTTGAAAGCACACTTCCTTCATTGGCTCAGTCCCCTGAAGTCTTAACTCAATTTTACCAACTCTGAAATGGGTTAATAGCCATTACCATGTAAGGCCATTTCCAATATTAAGTGGTTTTTTTTTAAATTCTTAAAGTACTTAAAAGTAGTATGGTACATGCAAAGAATATTATAGAAGCTTTGACTATTATTCTGCTTGTTAAATTTCTATAATAGTCCCTTACCACCTGGCAATGTTTTTTTTAACAATGGGTAACATGTACAGTAGTGGCTTCCTAAGACTTTATTGGTGCTAACAATTTACTATGGATTAGTGATGTAGTTATTTTAAAGCCTTAAAAGCAATGCATTGGTCACACGTTCGTGGTGATTCTGGTGTGAACCTACTACTAGCCATATAAAAATATTGTGCATTCCATTATGCATAATATATACTATTTGACAATAATAAGAAGAAAGGCCTCTTTATTGCTTTATGTGTTGCTATACTATCATTTTTATTATTGTAGATTATACTTTTTATACAAAAATGTTTACTGTAAAATAGTGTGTATTCTCAACATGTCATGTTTATCTTGTCTCTATCATCTATCTATATATCATCTACATAGTTGGTTTTGTTTTAAACTGATGTTTAAATATATTTCTACAGCTTATTTGTTAAATATCCACACACAATCTTTTCAGGTGAATAATAAATTCCTATGCAGTAACAAGAACCCATGACTATAGTTTCTGCATTTTGTAAGTACACATATACATAACAATGAAATCACCTAAGGATTCATTTTTTATAGCATATCCCAGACACTGGGCAATACACAATCATATATTTCAAAGACAATCAAAAGGATTCAGGAAATTCAAGGGTCCTAATTATTTCTAAGCAAACTGCTTGTCTAACTGCCTGACTATATCCCAAATGAGTACCATGTTCCTTTCACTAAGAAAGAACCATTTTCCTAATATTGCTTTCTGTATTTTTCCACTAATATTTTCCAGTTCCTTTAGGCCCATCCCCAAGGTCATCTGATTTAAGAATTAACACTGAAATGAAAAAATATATATCCCCAGTTTGGGGAACCTGCCATTATCCTTGGTTGGAATATTCCTTCCATGCTTCTTTCATGTCTGGATATGACATCCCAGGATGTGGGGCTGGTGAGGAGGTATTCAGTAGCACAGCACCATCTCCACCATCCAGGGGCAAGAGACGTGTCTCACTGAACAGGTGTCAGCACAGCACAGTTGACAGAAACAATAATAATGCCAAAGAGATACAACTTCAAGTGTGTACTGCTTTGTATTTAATCACACAGATTTGAAGACAGCAGGCTAGTTTATTGGGTAGAGCATGAGACTCAACAGAAATGATTTGAGTTTATATACTTTAACTTTCAATAATATTAAATAAATACTGTCTGAAACAATGCCTATTTAGCAATTAGTTTTCTTGATAGAACGAGATCTTAGTAGGAACTACTGCACCAGTGAACTCTCCCTCTTGGGTTCTTTACTTGTCTTGTTCAATCCAAATTGCTTAAGGACTCTTGCTGTATTTTCTTTCTGGACTGTTCTTTCCTTCCATCCATCTGACCTCCTGGCTACCTGCCTTGCAATGCCTTCTTTAAGGAAGACAACACCCCAACTTGTCCTCTGCTTGCTCAGCTCCATCAGCCTCTTTGGAGAATAGCAGACATTTGGCACTCCAGGGCCACATTCTCCTATCCCCACTAATGACTCTTTTGTATATTACCTTTCACATTACATTTCCACATTGGATTATCTCTTTTTTATCCTAAAGATTTTCAACTGATGAAATGTAGCAGGGTTCACAGTGGGCATGCGAGAGAGATTGCTTCCTCACTTCCCATGTTTACATCCTTAGGTTACAGAATCATTATTGTGTCCATCACAAACCTTAGCACAGTGAATGTTGGCCACAGTACGAGCATTTGGTTACACTTGTAATTGGAAGAGATGAGATTTCTTCATTGAGAAACTAAAGATCTCTTAATTAATTCAGTAACCAGCTTAAAATATAGATTCTTTGTCCAAGTAGATGTAACAGAAAAAACAGAGCTCTTTTTCCTACTTGTCCTTTCAACAGAAAATACCTTTTTTGTTATAACTTTAATATGAATAAGTATACATGTTGTATAAGCAACTCTTGTGAAGGTGTCCCCATTTCCCCCTCTCTTTCTCCTACTCACTGTGGTCCTTCCTCTGTGCACATAATGGATCTGTCCATAGGATAGGGGTTATGAACTGCATCAGAGGTAGCCAGGTTTTCTTTCTTTTGTCTTCCCCCTTTGTGTATTGTTGCTGATGGAGGGGATCAATGTCTCTGGATATTCTCCCCCACCATGGCTCTTACAGGCTTTCCACCCTCTTCCACTCAGTTCCCTGAGTCATGGAGGGTAAGTTATAAGTCTGCTTTATTGTTGAGAACTTAAGTGTCTCTGGACCTTTGCCTTGGTTGTGTTGGGTATAGTTTGGTGTCTTCAACAGAGAATACTCTTGTGTTCAGATGCGTTTGGTATTCTCCCCTTACCCCTTCCTCTCACACACATACACACACACCCCCCACACACACCCACTCATACAATCCCCTACACACATCACATACACACACCCCCACACATAAACACATACACCCTCCCCCCATACACATACATAATTTCTCAATGGTCAACTGACTCTCAGGCAATTTAATGTGATGCATGAGCATATGCACACGTGCACACACGTAAAGATTGCATCATACATCATAGCACACAGGTTTAGTAATCAATCACATAGGAATGCCACCTAATACACAGAAAAACAAAAAGTTATTGGTGGGCTGGCTAGATGGCTAAGTGGGTAGAGTGTCTACTGTGTAAACATGAGGGCCTAAATTTGGATCCCAGCACCCACATAAAAGCCAGGCATTATGGTGCATATCTGTGATCCCAGTGCTGAGGATGCCAGCGCAGAAGGTTCCAGAGCTTCCTGGCGATATAATCAAGCAAAATTGGTAAGCTCCCTGTCTCAAAAAAGTAAGCTGGAAAATGAAAATGTAAGACACCTCTGGCCCACACACAAACACACATTCACTCACCACAAAGTAAATCCTAAGGTATTAAATAAAGTTGTTGACTACCCAGGGCTTCCCATGAGTCCCTTTTCTAATTCAATTAACCTTCTAGGGTTGGTCACAGTACCCAGGGAACTCCTCCTCCTAGTTTATATTTACAAAGAGGATAGGACAAAGGCTATGATGAATAGCAGATGAAGATATACACAGAGAAAAGAATGTACAAAGGGAACAGGGCTTTATGTCCTGGTACACCAGCTTCCCAGTACCTCCATGTGCTCTATGAAGGCCCTGATTCAGGGATTTTCATGGAGTCTGTAGCCAGTAAGCATGACTGAGTAATCCCCAATTTCAGCTCCCTGGAGGATGGGAGATGGGGCTGAAAATTCCAAGCTTCTGATCATAGCTGAGTCTTTGTGATTGCCTGCCCCAACCCAGAAACCCAAGAGTGGTATCACAAGACGCTTCTGGTTATACACAGCATGCCAATGGATTACAAACTCAGTGTCACAAATAGGGGCAGAGATCAAGTCCTCATTTTTCATTAGACATCACCACTCTATGTTTGGTTTCCCGTACCACATATCAATATAGCTGCACTGAGAAATCACGGGAGAAAAAAATCAGTAACATTAGGGTATTGTTTCTTACAAATGAAATGAGGTAAAAGCCTTCTGCCAGGGATCTAATGTCCCAGCACATTGCTCACTGGTTGACGACTTTACTACTGTGGAGGTTAACACTTGGAAGTTCCTGCTGTCACAGGCTTAGAGGCATTAGTGATGTGTGCGTGTATGTATGTATAAATATGTGTGGGGGTGTGTGCTCATGTATGTGCATATATTTACTGTAAAACATTTTAAAATTCCTAGTGTGATGGCTATGAACTAACTTCATTAGAAATAATAGTAGTTGGATGTCTAATTATTATACTCCTCCTACTTTGAAGCAACGTGATAATTGTTTCCTATAGAGTTTGGGGGTTTAAAAAAAAGGGGAGAAAAAAGCAAGCCCAAGGAAGGTGATTAATGGTCTTCTTGTTCCCCTGGAAATTTTGACTTATGCTAACCTAGTGGAGAAACAGTATGTGACCTACACAGCAGGATCACCACTCCAGGACCCCATCCTCTCTGAAATCAGAAGAATGTTAAATCCTCCTTGTGCAAATCCATTTGTATTCCCTGGGCACATATCCAGTGGCAGAAATTTACTAAGAGGCATTGTCAAGAGTTCCTGAAGCATCCCCTCTGGAGATATCAGCCCCTGTGCTGTAAGAATAGGTCTTCCCCTTTTAATTGCTACATAGATACCCCTTAAGAAAGAAGCATACTTTTCTGACAGTTTATTTATTAAAAGAAAAAAAGAGCCAACATCTGTCCCCACACAGCCAGCATTAAGCTTCTGCTAATTCTCAGTCCTCAGTAAGTATCATTGACAAAGCCATTAGAGATGGAAACAATAAAATAGCCAGGAAGGGCAGAAAACAATAAAAAATATTGCCTAGATATTCTGTCTGGGATTGCAACAAACGGTATTAAAATACCAATGATACAAAAATAAACTTGGGCAATTATTTTTAAAAGCCAGAAGGGGAAGCTACTCCCAGACTTTATAAGATGGGTATCTTAAAGGTTTCATTGATTACTTGATCAGTTTGTTGGTGAATGATTATCTGGTTAGTCAGAAAGGGTTGAATTAGTGACTCCGGTCCTGCTTCCCATGAATAAAATGTGTGGTCCTGCCTCTCCCACCCTCTGACAGATGATATCTGTTTTCTCCTGTGAGCTTGAATTTAAGAACCACTGAAGCTCAGCAGCACTATATTCTGGCTCAAATGAGCTGAAAATTGCATTCAATTTGAATTTCAAAACTGGAGGGGAGGAAGGGGGGGAAGCCCTCAGCACCCATCAACTCTCCACACTGGAAGGGAGAAAGTGGGGGAAAATGCCCTCAGCACCCATCAACCATCCACACTTTTCGACTACTTCCTGCCTCCGAGCTGCATTCTGCCAGGCAGGGGACCTGAAACCCAGGATGTATTGCAGAGGAAAGAGCATCGCTGGATTCCTGCCCAGTCTGAGTTTAAAAATAAACTTTTAATAGGCAGGATCAAAGCAAACCTCACTTTTACGTACATGCCTAATGCGACCTACCGAGCAAAGAGATTTATCTTTTCCAAACTCATATTGACTTGCTTCCCCCCCCCCCCATGTACTCTGGAGGTGATAAAGGTGAAGGTGTTTTCCCTGGGAAAATCTAGAAAAGGAAATTCTTTTTCTAACTTAAAATGAATTCCTGTGCTGCTCACTTAAGACCCTCTTTCCGCCTTCCCCTCCCCTTTACCAGTCTCATATTACAAAGCAGATCTGCTCTTCAAAAGTTGAGTGGGTAGTCATTGATTCTTTTCAAATTAAATCATATTTTAAATTCACTGAAAGAGTTGGTTATTTAAATCAATCTTATGATTAACTATTGTATAAAAAAGCAAACTATTTTTATGTGCAAATAACTACCCCTTGATGCAACACCTCACCTTGAGATTTAACAAGTAGATTTGAGGACCACCCATATTTAAAAATGAAACAGATAGTACAATCAAAGAGACTATATCTCAGACTCATGAAACCTGATGATGTGGGGCCAGAATGTCACTCCAGGAGTGTGAACTGAGGCAAGAGAGCAAGCCACACTCTTCCCATCCACTTCCAACAGGGAAACCTAAGTATTTTCAAGTTGGGAATAAAATAGCCTGGGCTTTGTGAATAAAAGGTAATCCTACTTCTAAAGTGTCATTTTCTACCTTGAAGCAAGAATCTGTTGAAAGCTGCTCATAAATCTGACCTCGTCAGCAACACTCAAAAACAAGTGCCACTGAGAAAGCAGCCTGGGCAGAAATTACCCAGCCACTGCCCTCGACAGAGCTTCTCAGCCCCTACTAAGCAGCAGGGACTTGGAGTGCCAGTGTTCACTGCCCCTGCCCCACAGAAGGTATCTGCCTGTCCTGAGTCTCCCCATCGGGCTCCTTTACACTGTGAACCAGAGAGAGCTTTTCACTTCACCAAACCATGAGTCTGGGGGATGAAGAGATGGATCAGCAGTTAGGCACTTGCCTGCAAAACCTAATGACCTGGGTTCAATTCCCCAATACCCCCCAAAAAAGTCAGATACACAGTGGCACATGCATCTAGAGTTTGTTTGCAGTAGCTGGAGTCCCTGGCATATCCATCACCCATTCTCTCTCTCTCTCTCTCTCTCTCTCTCTCTC
>PVHP010044404.1:0-14103 GCA_004024765.1 Zapus hudsonius
GAGAGAGAGAGAGAGAGAGAGAGAGAGAGAGAGAGAGAGAGAGAGAGAGAGAGGAGACACGCACACAGAGAATGGGCATGCCAGGGTCCACAAACAAACTCCAGATGCAAGCAGCACTGTATATCTGGGCATCTGGCTTTGCTTGGGTCTCCCTCCCTCCCCTTACTTGTCGTTAACATGCAAGGCCTAGCACTGAAGAAAGTGTGTCTGGGTGTGGTGGCTGAAGCCTATAATCCCTGTGTGCCAGAGAGTGAGGCAAGAGGGTTGCCGAGAGAAAAATGTAGTTTAACATATGGAGTTATGGCTTTGTGTTCATGATTGCTCAGAAGGAGGCTAAGGAAGAATGTGGATTAATCTGAAGAAAGGTATTAGGTGGCGCATGCCTTTAATCCCAGCACTCGTGAGGCAGAGGTAGGAGGATTGCCATGAGTTCAAGGCCACCATGAGACTACATAGTGAATTCTGGACTACAGCGAAAAACCAAAAAAAAAAAAAAAAAAAAAAAAGAAAGGTATTGAGTAAGCAGTATACCTGAGGATGGCTAAGGTGGTTTGTGTGTGCAGCCTGTGGAGGTGGGACTGTACCCAGGATCTCAGGTCTGAGTTCCTCTGAGCTCTGCTGGAGCTGCTGTCTGGAATTTTAGTGGTGATGGAGTCACTCCACAAGCTTAGTCTGTCTCTCTGCTTTGTGCTGGTGCTGGCCTTCTGTGGAGGTCAACACACCGATGGCCTGTGTGCTGTGAGAGAGAGGTGAGCTGGAGACCAGGGAAGCTCAGAGCTGAGGGGCTGGAATGCACGACAAGGTAGTGACATTTGAGCTGGGTTTTGATAGGTGAGTAGGAGTTTGAGAGGGAGAAGAAAGGCATTCCTGGCAGATGGAACAGAAGGAATGAAGGCACTGAGGTAGGAAGAGAAAGACCCAGAGGGTTTGAGGAAATGCCAACAGCTGGTGCAGCACTGGGAAGTGGAAAGAGGGTTAAGATCATGGATGGTCTTGAGATCTGAGCTAGAGTTTGATCTCACTCTAGGGACCAGGTTTGAGCACCCACACTCGGACAAAGAACTTGCTGAGCACACTGGTAGGGTTGAGTGACAGGCAGATCACACCCCAATATTGCCTTCTGGGGTTTAGAGGCGGCCAGGCCTGTGTCAAGAAAGGGCTGTGGAAGGGGGTCCCTTCTCAGTATCCTGGAAGGTGAGGGCTGCAGAGCCAACCCTGTGCACCCCCACACTGGGCTAATGTTATGCCCGGAGCTGCGCCAGTTTGAGGCCAGGGCCTCTTTACAGAGGAGCCCAGATTCCAGCCAGCTGGGCTCATGGTCTGTGTCCAAAGCAAACAGGAAGAGACCATGGTGGGCCAGGCAGGGCCTCATTCTTTGTTTGGAGCAAGATTAGCTAAGTGGACTTAGGGGTCTGTCCACTGTATGCGAGAGAGGAGGTTACAGGCCTAGTGGGGGACTTGGTGAGGAGATACAGGGGGAGTGTGGCCCCCTGGACACCAGCCTGCTGGTTCTATGAAGGTGGCCTCTGATGGAGGGAGTCCCTGTATGGTCATTAGGTACCCCAATCCCTGTCACTCCAAACTGAGGCATTGTCACACACCTCTCTGGCACCAGGCTTCCCACTAGAACTGCTTGGTTATTAGCCCAGGCCTGATGGGTACAGCTGTTGGTCATTTGGCCCCAAACCAAGGCCCTGGGGCTGTACTCTGGATGGGGGTGCTTAGGGCTCCACACACACTCAGTGTGAAAGGTGGACTCCCTGAATACCCTGCTTGTAAACCCTGGTCTGGTCAGCCAAAACACAGAGCAGCTGTTCAGTCCCGCATTCATACCTAGATGAGTTAGCCTGTATCCCCCTGGTCTTCTCTCTAACCCTGCAGGTGGAGGAAGAGGGACAGAGGTTCTCCTGGGGTGCCTGCAGGGCAAGGGACAAGGTATTTCAGGAAAGAGTTTCTCCAGGACTGATTGATTCATACATACATGCACACACACATACATCCACCTATCCATTCATTCATCCATCTAACACGTTTATGTCAAACACCTTGACATTGTGCAAGTCTGACAATAGAACCGTCCAGGGCCTGCAGTTCACAGCTCTGGTCCTACTGTATGGAGTGGAAACCTATGTTGAGATTCAGGGCTGTGGAGTTAGTTATTGTGCTGATGTGGTTCATAGGGGCTTGGAGGTCAGGGAAATCAAGGCAGTTTCTCTAAGAAAAATTTGAAGGACAAATAGGAATTAACTAGGGAAAAAGGAAGAACCATCACCCAGGACGTATACACAGCATGTGCAGAGGCCTGTGGTAGGGGGCTGGGAGAAGGCCAGGGCAGCTGGAGTGCTGTGACAGCCGGATGCGGCTGGGAAGTGGGCACGCTGACTGCCTCTGGTCAGTGGCAGTGATGGAAGTGGGGAGTCCACGAAGGTGCAGCAGAGTCCACAAAGGTCGTGGGGGAAACGGGGTGAGTGTCAGCCAGCATGGAGGTCTGAAAGCTTGGGCAGGGGAAGGAGTTAATAGGTGACATGCTTGTTTCCATCCAGGTTAGAAAGAGAGGGAGGCAGTGCTGAGCTCAGGGAAGGAGGGAAATGGCCTTTGAGATGTTTCATGTATCTTCTCATTAAATCTACTGGACAACCCTGAGTGGGAAATACTGTTACTTATTAATAAGGGGTGCGCCTCTAGAAGGAAAATTTACATGCTTAAGGTTACAGGTGAAAGAAGAGGAAGATCCCCCTCTTTGTAAATTTACAAAAAACAGAGGTGAAACAATCTGTTTCTTTCATTGGGGAGTGTAGAGAAAAGGATGTGGCCAGAAGGGAAAGAATGGGAACTTGGAAGAACGCCCTGAGGGGCCTCTGGCATCCTCAGGAGACCCAATCCAAAGTGGGGAACCACCTGTGTGTGGTGCCTCACCTCTTGTTCCAGGGGAGTTCTTCCCTGAGTCTAACCTCAATCTTCCTGCTGTCTTCCCACCATCTCTGCTCACAGGTAGATCAGTGCCACCTGGCCTTTCCCTCTGCCCATTGGGCACCCAGCCTGCAGCCTGCCCTTCAGCCTTGGCTCAGCCTGGCTCCCAGGCCACCTGCAGCCTGTAACTGGACACTGTTTGCTTCCAGCAGACACCCTGAGCCAGTCCTGCACACCATCCCTGGACCTGCTCTCCAGAGCCTGGGCGGAGCGCACCCCTGCCCAGGCCAGTGACCTTCGCCTGAGCCCTGGTTAATTTTTGCCCAGTCCCACTGCAGTGGGGCTCCGCCCCTTGAAGCATATAAGCTGGCCTACAGCCGCTCTCCTTGCTGCCTGGCCTGAGCCTCCCCCAGCCCATAGGCATCATGGCTAAGGGCTTCTACATTTCCAAGTCCTTGGGCATCCTGGGCATTCTGCTGGGTGTGGCAGCCCTGTGTACCATCATTGCCTTGTCGGTAGTGTATGCCCAGGAGAAGAACAAGAATGCTGAGAACTCTGCCATAAACCCCACGCTCGCTGATGCCACCTCGGCCACCACCTCAGCCACCACCATAGATGAAAGCCAACCTTGGAACCAGTATCGTCTGCCCAAGTCTCTGATACCTGACTCCTACCAGGTGACCCTGAGACCCTACCTCACCCCCAATGAGCAGGGCCAGTACATCTTCAAGGGCTCCAGTACTGTCCGCTTCACCTGCAAGGAGGCCACGGATATCATCATCATTCACAGCAAGAAGCTCGAGTACACCCCACAGCAGAACAACGCAGTAGTGTTGCGGACCCTGGACGGCTCCCAACCTCCTGGTATCATCAGGACAGAACTGGTGGAGCGCACCGAGTACCTGGTGGTGCATCTGCAGGCCCCCCTGATGGAGGGCAAACAGTATGAAATGGACAGCATATTTCAGGGGGAGCTGGCTGATGACCTGGCTGGCTTCTACCGTAGCGAGTATGTGGAAGACGGCATCAAGAAGTAAGTCCCAGAGGTGTGGGGTGTGCAGGCTGAGGTAGGGAGGCATCTTGGGGATGCAGGGGGTTTCCAACCTTCTGGAGCCCTCAGCTGTTCTACCATTCATGCACAGTGGTGGGGAGCTGCTACTGGGAGTGCTCTCTGCCCACCCCAGGGAGCCAGGGATGGACAGATAAGAATACTGAGGCTCATAGGAGACAAAGTTACCTGAAGTCTCCCAATCCCACAGGACTGCATGAGATAGAGCACTACTGGAGGGGGAGGAGGTGAAGGTCAGGGAGCAGGCTAGGACAACCTTCTATGCACCCCGAAGCCCTGCTCCTAGCACCCCCTTTAACATATTGCTTTGGGCAGAGTGGTGGCCACGACACAGATGCAGGCTGCAGATGCCCGGAAATCCTTTCCCTGCTTTGATGAGCCAGCCATGAAGGCCACATTCAATATCACACTCATTCACCCCAAGGATTTCGTTGCTCTGTCTAACATGCTTCCCAAAGGTGAGCAGGTATGCCCCATGGCTGCTTGGGACTGGTGTGAAGGGCAGGAGCCTCACATGCTTGTGTGCCCCATGCCCAGGTCCCAGCACCACCTGGGAAGAAGACAGCGCCTGGAACATCACCGAATTCCACACCACACCTAAGATGTCCACATATCTGCTGGCCTATATTGTCAGTGAGTTCCAGAGTGTGGAATCAAAGTCACCTGATGATGTCATGGTATGGACCTGGGTTCTTATGTCCTGGCCTGCACTGTCTCTGGCTTGAGGGACCTTCCCACATCCTCCTCCCAGTACCATTTTTTTTTTTTTTTGAGGTAGGGTCTCGCTCTAGCCCAGGCTGACCTGGAATTCACTATGTAGTCTCAGGGTGGCTTTGAACTCATAGCAATCCTACTACCTCTGCCTCTGCTGGGATTAAAGGCGTGAGCCACCACGCCCAGCTACCAGCTTCTGACCTGGCAGGTCACCGAGTCCCATCACAGTGATCTCAGACAAGTATCTTAAGCCCTAGGAGCTTCCCAGTCTGCATATGGAACATGGAAATACGATTCCTCTCCAGGAAGGAAGGTCCTGACCACAGATGACAGACAGATGGTGGCCATGGCTATTAATTTTTTGTACTGCTAGGGATCAAACCCAGGGCCTTGTGCACTTTAGGCAAGTTCTCACTGAGCTATACACTCAGCCATTTTTTTTTTGAGGTAGAGTCTCACTGTAGCCCAGGCCGACCTGAAACTCTGTAGCCCCAGGCTGGCCTCAAACTCACAGTGATCATCCTGAGTATGCTACCATGCCTGGCTATCAGCTTTTAAAATTTTTTTGTTTGTTTTTTTGGTTTTTATTGAGGTAGGGTCTCACTCTAGCTCAGGCTGACCTGGAATTCACTCTGTAGTCTCAGATTGGCTTCATACTCATGGCAATCCTACTTCTGCCTCCCGAGTGCTGGGATTAAAGGAGCATGCCACCACGCCCAGCTAAAAATCTTTTAAAATTTATTTACTTGAGAGAGAGAGAGAGTGAGTATGGGCACACCAGGGCTTCTTGCTGCTGCGAATGAACTCCACACACATGCACCACTTTGTGCCTTTGGCTTGATGTAAATATTAAGGAATTGAACCCAGGCCAGCAGGCTTTGCAAGCAAGTGCCTTTGACAAATGACCCATATCCCCAGCTGAACCAATTTTTGTTTTGAAACAGGATCTCACTCAGGTACCCAGGTTGGCCTTGAACTTGCAATCCTTCTGCCTCAGACTCTTGAGTGCTAGTATTAGAGGCATGATGCTGTATCCAGCATTCCCAATTTAAACTAGTTGGTCCCAGCTCTGGCTCATCAGAGCCCCCGTCCCCCAGCTCACTGGGCCCTGGGACTCTGCCTACGCACCTTACGATCCCAGAGTATCTTGAGCCTGACCTCCCTCTCACCCACTTTGCAGATCCGGATCTGGGCTCGGCCCAATGCCATTGCTCAGGGCCATGGCAATTATGCCCTGACTGTGACGGGCCCCATCCTAAGCTTCTTTGCTGGGCATTATAATACACCCTACCCTCTGGAGAAGTCTGGTGAGTGAGCAAGGGGCCTTGAGAGAGATGGTGGTGGGGTCCTTTCTTGGGCCGTACCCACCAACACCTGGCTCCCTTGCACAGACCAGATTGGTTTGCCTGACTTCAATGCCGGTGCCATGGAGAACTGGGGGCTGGTGACCTACCGTGAGAATGCCCTGCTCTTTGACCCTCTGTCCTCCTCCATCGGTAACAAGGAGCGCGTAGTCACCGTGATTGCTCATGAGCTGGCCCATCAGGTAGCCTGGGGTGGGAGAGAAGGAACAGGGAGCCTTGGGGTGTGAAGACCCTGGTCTATGCCTGGCAGGCAGCCATAGTGAGATGCAGTTAGTGACCAGGGCCATCGAGCTTCATTGAGCCAATCTGCTTCCCCTTCAGTGGTTTGGCAACCTGGTGACTGTGGATTGGTGGAATGACCTGTGGCTAAACGAGGGCTTTGCCTCCTATGTGGAGTATCTGGGCGCTGACTACGCAGAGCCCACCTGGAATCTGGTGAGTCGCTGGCCTGGGGCCTGGGTCAGGTGTGGAGAGCAGAGCACTGGGGACACCCTCCCCTAGGCAGATCTCCTGATGGCATTCTGGTCTCTGCAGAAAGACCTCATAGTTCTAAATGACGTGTACCGTGTGATGGCTGTGGACGCTCTCGCCTCATCCCACCCGCTGTCCACCCCTGCAGAGGAGATCAACACTCCGGCCCAGATCAGCGAGCTCTTTGACACCATCACCTACAGCAAGGTGCTGCTTGGCTTTTCTGAGGCTTTGAGAGTCATGGATGTAGGGAGGGACATGGAACTAGCCCTGCAGGGGTGGGGCTCACCTCAGTGAGGTCTCTCATGACACCTGTCTCAGCCATGGCTGATGGCACAAGATCCTGGTATCCTGGAACACCTTCTGAGCCCCTTTCATCCCACCCTAGGGAGCCTCGGTCATCAGGATGCTGTCCAGCTTTCTGACAGAAGACCTGTTCAAGAAAGGCCTATCAGTGAGTACAGCTCCCAGGCCAGGATTGTGATGGCTTCCCTCCAGCCCCACCCTCCAGAGTCCTGGGCATTATGTGGCCCTCACGGAGGTTTATCTCTCCACAGTCTTATCTCCACACCTTTGAGTACTCAAACACCATCTATTTGGACTTGTGGAAGCACCTGCAGATGGTAGGTAACAGCAAATCCTTTTCTCCAGCTTTGCAATCCAGGTACTGATGTGCCCCCAATCTCTGAGGCCTTCTTGTGAGAGAATGCGCACAGCTGTCCTGCTCACAAGTCCAGGCAGGCCATTGAGAGCCTTTGGTGTCTCGTCTGTAAAATGGGCCCAGGGATGGCTTCCTGAAAAGAGTGGGTGATACCCTGGTCTGCAGCCCACCTCAGGGTCTCAGTTGCAAGCTCCATGGTGGGAACTGTGGTATTATTTAGTGGTGAGAACATGGACCTCAGGATTCCCAAGTCCCAAATACCCCCCTTCCTCCTTTTCCTTCTCCTCCTTTTCTCTCTCTCTCTTCTGCCAGAACTTTGGAACCAGCCCTTCACCCGACTCAGCACTCTCAGCTGCCCTGTGCCCGTGGGCCTCCCCACCTGGTGCGTCCTTGCACACACCAGCACCCAGTGTGCAAACTCTGACCCTCTGTCCTGCCGCACCTCACATTCCATGCCCCAGCTGCCAAGCCCTCCTGCCTTCCCCAGAGGTCCCGCCCAGGTTGCTCCTCCTGGGGCTGGAATCTACCTTCCCTCAGAGCCCCTGTAACTTCCTCTCCCTCCCTGCTTCCCCAGCATTCTTTGCAGCCCTTGCCCACCTGTCCTCAGCTCCAGAACCCACTTCTCCTCCATGAACATCCCCTCTCGAGCCCTGGGGCCCCATCTTCCCATCTAACTGCTCTCCCACTGCTGCTGTGTCTGTCCCCCGTGGCCAGTCTCCCTGGGGAGGGGAAATCAGGGTTCTACCCAGAGCCACGGCTGGGGGATTCCAGTGCCCTCCTGGCTAATGTGCAATCCCAGCCTGGTTCACCACTTCACCTCTGGCTGGCCAGATGGCACGCTTATCCCGCTCTTCCTCCACCACCACCTGCCTCCCTGCCAGCCCTCCCTCCCCTGCCTCCTCTCCCTGTGCATCCCAGCTCTTCTCCCCTCTCAGCTTCCCCCATCACCTCTCTTCTCTCTAGTTCTCAGAGGCTTCATATTTTCACTTATTAACTAATGTTATGCTCTTTGCTGTGATTGCAAAAGCAAGTCTGTGCATTAGAAAAGACAAGAAAGACCCAAGAAGACAGCAAGGGCTCCTACGTGCCCATCCCCTCCTGCCTGGGTGCAGTTCCTCGGTACTTCCCATGACTCCATCCCTTGCCCCCACCTGGGACATTGGCACTACTTTATGCTCACCTATCTACTCTCCTCACCTTGACAGGTTGTTCCAAAGGCACCACAGGTGTCCTTGGTGTCCCTTCCATCACACGTGTACTTCAGCCATGTAGATGTTCATAGTCTATGTGGAATGTGTTAGTGACCAGGAGGTTCTCTAGCTGGCCAGTACTGGGTGGCTAAGAAGAGGCAGAGCTGGGAGGGGTCCTGTACCCCTGCTCCCCCTGCTCCCCTGCTCTACACAGGCAGCATCATGGTCCCAGGCCAGAATCTGCAGGGACAGCCGAGGTAATGAGCACCTCCTGGAGCAGCAGGATGGCAGTCCTTTGACGGCCACACTGTGCCCTTTACCCACAGGCTGTGGACAACCAGACACAAATCAAGCTTCCTGCCCCTGTGAGCACCATCATGGACCGCTGGATCCTACAGATGGGCTTTCCTGTTATCACTGTGGACACGAGCACAGGGAGCATCTCCCAGGAGCACTTCCTCCTGGACCCTGAGTCCAACGTCACCCGCCCCTCTGAGTTTAAGTGAGCACATGGGGTCACGAGGTCCCAGGGAAGGGTGGGGCTCTGGCCTGCTGTGGTCCCTCCAGGGGTAGGAGCACGGGGACGTTTGGTGCCAGGGTTGAGCAGTCACTGGGCACCTGGGAGGGGTTGCCCCTGGCCAGCTGTGCCCAAGAACTGTCTGACATTCTTCGCTGGTCTCTGGGTCTCCCGCTGCAGCTACCTGTGGATTGTGCCCATCTCTTCTAGCAAAAATGGCAGGCAACAAGATGACTTCTGGCTGAACGGCACCCAGAACGGTAATCCAGTTTGCCCTATCCTCCTTGCCCCTGGCCCGAGTTCTAGGGGTTGTGGGTGGGCTTAGTGGAGCTAAGGACCACATGTGAGGATTAAATGAGAAAATCCATATGAAATTAAGGCAGTGCCTGGCACATGATATGAGCAGCCCTATGCATCCAGGTACTGAAAAAGCAAAGTTCAAGGCCAGTCATTCCTCATTCTTGGCCTTGGACAAGGCTGTAGATAAAGGGAAGGAAGAGAAGTAGTTGAGAACATTCCAGTTCTTCCTGAGTGCTGTCGCGTGTAGGCTGTGGGCTGTGGGATGGCGGTCAGGGAATAGGGAGTGTCAGTTCTATGTGGAGGCCCTGATGATGAGCTACAGCTCAAGCTGGAGCTGGATGCGGAGAAGGCTCAGAGGGTCCCCTGTGGCCTTCTCAGCAGACCTTGTCCTGCTTTGCTCCTCACCCCGCCAGCTCATGACGTACGGTTCCAAACGGCCTCTGATGAATGGGTCCTGCTGAACCTCAATGTGACTGGCTACTACCAGGTGAACTACGACCTAAACAACTGGAGGAAGATTCAGACTCAGCTCCAGACAAACCCTTCGGTGCGTGCTACTCCCCTGCCTCCCACCAAAGCAGGGCCACCACACTCATTGTCAGCCCAGGGTCCCATGCTCTGTATCCCTTCTAGGTCATCCCCATCATCAACCGGGCCCAGGTGATCAACGATGCCTTCAACCTGGCCAGGTAAGTCCCCCTCCTGGCTCAGTGTAGGAGCCTGTGATGGCTACTGTCCTTACAGTCTACCAGCTGCTCCAGGGACAGCTATTTTTTTGTCCCCTTACACCCATTTTCCAGTTGGGGAGTGTGACACTCAGTATTGAAGCACCTTACCCATGGTCCCCAGCGATCTATGACAGCCACACGCAGGCCTGTCCCACTCTACCCTCTACTTCCCAGCTCTTTCTGAGGGCTGAGTATATGCCAAGCCCATGCTCTGTGCTAAATCACATTCTGTGATAGCCAGGCATAGCGATTCATGCCTTTAATCCCAGCACTCAGGAGGCAGAGGTAGGGGGATTGATGTAAATTCAAGGCCAGCCTGAGACTGCATAGTGAATTCCAGGTTAGCCTGGGCTAGACTAAGACTCTATCTTGAAAAAAAAAAATGAGGATCATTAGTTGGGCATGGTGATGCGTGTCTGTAAACCCAGCATTTGGGAGGCTGAGGCAGGAGGATCACCTTGAATGTAAGGCTAGCCTAGGCTACATAGTGAGTTCCAGGTCAACCTGGGATATAGTATGAGAACTAGTCTCAGATCAATAAAAGCATAATACTAAACTCAGTGGCTAAGAGCACTTCCCTTGCAAGCATGAGGGCCTGAGGACTGCTCTAGTTGGATTCCCCAGCACCCATGTAAAAAGCTGGGCATGGCCGCCACGCATATCTGTAATCCCAGTCCTATGGGAGCTAAAATGAGATTTGTAGAGCTAGTGATTGTGAAAACATCAGTCTCCAGAACCAGAGACTCCATCCATCTCCAGGAAACACATGGATGAATGATAGAGGGGGCCTCGTGCACACCCAGGGTAGTACATCTGCACATACACATGCACTATGCATTTTCTCTCTCACGCCCCTCAATAAAATGAAGCTAATAAGCAAGAGAACATGATTGACAATTGGGTTGGGCCAGGGTGGGTTTGTTGGCACCACACCACACCTGTGCCATTCCTTCCCCAAGGAAAAAGAAGAGGAAGCAGGGACCCAGAGTTAGGTGAATGCCTGAGGGGTTCCTAGGTACATATGAGCTGGATGGGCGCTTACTTGGGTCCTGTTTGTCCCCAGTGCTGGAAAGGTCTCTGTCACTCTGGCGCTGGACAACACCCTCTTCCTGTCTGGAGAGACGGAGTACATGCCCTGGGAGGCTGCCTTGAGCGGTCTGAACTACTTCAAGCTCATGTTTGACCGTTCTGAGGTCTATGGCCCCATGAAGGTACGTGTGACTGGCAGGGTTCAAAGCCAATTCACCCCAATGCAGCTAGGAAGTTAATAGAGTCATTGCCTAGCCAAACCTTTTCCCAAGAGCAGACTTGGGAAGGGTGACAGTAGATAATGAGATGGTGAGGAGGGAAGGTGGTAGGAAAAAAAGGGCATGGAAACTTTTAGAAAAGTCTGTTTTTATAAATATGGGAAATCGGTGCTTTGGGGAGGCACGCAGAGACCACTGCACTAGAACACTAAAGACCAGCATTTTATCAGCTCAGATCTCTGCTGTAGGAGGAGCAGGTCCCTGTCTGCCCAGCTAGTCCTCCAGGATTGGGAGGAGACGGGTCTCAACAGGCCTTGATTGGACGTGCTGAGCAAAGTGGTCAGGATAGGGTGACACTTCCACTGGGGAGACCAAAGAAATGGAATCGTGTTCAGGATGAAGCCACACTATGGGCTGTTCGTGACACTTTGTCAAACCATGGAGAACAGATAAAGAAAACACAGAAATACACATGTATAGCCAGTGCTTGACTGAGCTACACTGGAATACACATTGCTGGAATATTCTATAGCCAATAGACCATACTTGAAGGATTTTTGTTATTGTTGTCATTGTTTGTTTTGTTTTGTTTTGTTTTTGAGACAGGGTCTCTTTTAGTTTAGGCTGTCCTCAAACATGTTTTGTAGCCCAGGCTGGCCTGGAATTCTCCATCCTCCTGCCTTCATTTCCTAAGTGCTGGGATTACACCATCCAGCTTCTTCGTTTTATTTCACACAGGGATGCACTCAGTAGCCCAGACTGGCCTGAACTCACTGTACCCAGGCTGGTTTGAAACTCCCAGCAATCCTCCTGCTCATGCCTGTAACCTCAGAGTGCTGAAGTTACAGGCTCGAGCCACCACTCCTGTCAAGATTTTGCAAATTTAGAAACACATTAAAATCCTATAATGGGCTGGGTGTGGTGGCACACCTTTCAGTCTCTGCACAGAGATAGGAGCATCGCTGTGAGTGCAAGGCTAACCTGGGCTAGAGCAAGACCCTACCTAGAAAAAAATAAAATAAAAAAATAGAATCCTAGGATTCTAAATGAATTATTTTGGTAAATATTACTTGCTCCGTATCTTCTCATGCTCCTAACCTAGTTGAATCACAGCACTTGGTTAAATCGCTGTCTGCTTTGCATTGATTTCATGTTCTTGCTGAGTCATCTGGAGTGCTGTATCACACTTCCATGTCGTAAGGGTTCGAAGATGCTTAGATAATTCCTGTACTTCCTGGAGGCCTTCCTCTGAAATCCCTTGGTTCCTCCCCCACCTCCTGGGACTCTGCTCAGCCTGTTCATGAGGCCCTGCTCTCCTGTATCATATCTGCTTCAGGAATCCCATTGGTCCCTTCCTGATTCTTTTATTACTTATAAAGGTAGGGTCTTCCTGATTCTTTTCTTTCATCAGAGAGCATATTTTCCAGTTTTGAGAAAGGGTTCATGAGCGTGGGTTTTATATATATATTTATTTAATATAATTATTTAATATATATAATATATAACATAATATTTAATATAAATATAATTTATTTATTTATTTGCAAGCAGAAAAAAGAGAGAATGGGCATGCCAGAGCCACTTGCCATTTCAAACAAACTCCAGATACATGTGCCACTTTGTGCATTTGGCTTTACATGGGTACTAGAGAATTAAACCTGGGTGGTGGAGGCTTTGCAAGCAAGCACCCTTAACCACTGAGTCATTTCTCCAGCTTGAGCATGGGTTTTCTGAGGTAGATTGTCAGAAATGTCTTTGTTCCGCTTTCCCCCAGAGTGAACTTTCTAGATTGGCAGTTCCTCCTCAGAATGTTTATGGTCTTGGTCTATCGACACCGGGTTTCCTTTCTCACTTAGAACGTGAGCAGTTTTCCCTCCTTATGGAAGCTTCCTGGTAGGCTTTGATTTTGGTCTTTTCTTCCCCTTCCATCTTTTTTCTCAGTTTGGAGCAGGGTCCCATGTGTCCCAAGCTGGCTGAGGGATGACCTTGAACTTCTGATCTTCCTGCCTCCACAGGGGATTGCAGGTGTTTACCACCATGCCTGTTTGTTTGTGGCACTAGAGATTGAACTCATATTTTTGGTTGTTTTGTTTTGTTGAGGTAGAGTCTCACCTAGGACTTTGGGCATGCTGTCAAGCACTCTGCCTACTGAACTACCTCCAGCAATTAATTTTTGAGGGTTCCTAAAGAATTATTTGGCCAATAAGTCACCCTACAATGAAACCTTCAGGTAACAAACTATCTTCCCATGGGACTTCCAACTCTCCCCTCTTTTCTTTTTTTCTTTTAAGGCAGGGTCTCCGCGTGGCCCAGGCTGACCTGGAATTCACTATGTAGTCTCAGGCTGGCCTTGAACTCATGGCGGTCCTCCTAACCTCTGCCTTGCAAGTGCTGCGATTAAAGCATGCACCACCACACCCAGCTGAACTTTTGTGCATGCTGGGCAAGTACTCTACTCACTGAGGAACAACCTCCATGTTAGAACCTGTTTTCCATCGTGTCTCTGAACTTTCTTCCCTGTCTGTTTTCCATTCACATCTTTTTCTGGAACCCTGAGTAATCTAACTTCTTTCTTGCGCCATGACCCCGAGGCTTCGTGTCCCTTCTGGTTTCCAGCGTGGTGACATTTGCTGTCCCTCTGTGATGCTGCCTTCAGCTGTTGCCCTCGTGCCTCCTCCAGGCTGTTTCCATTCTGCCCTCCCACCGCTGGCCCCAGCCTGCTCTGCTCTCTTGGCGGGTAGTTATTGCAGGGTTTGTGAAGTTTCCTTTTTCTTCTGTTGACTTGTTTCCTCTGAGAGCTCTGTTTGTTTTGGTCTCCTGTCAAGTTGGAGGCCAAGCGGTTCCTTTGGCTTTGAGAGCGAGGCAGTAAACAATGGTTGGAAGCCATACTCCAACTGGGGCAATACAGAGATCAGTGCAGCCCTGTACAGGC
>PVHP010044405.1:0-14102 GCA_004024765.1 Zapus hudsonius
ATTGTGAGAGCCATGGTGGGGGAGACTATCCAGAGGCATGACACCCCTCAGTAACAAAACACTTGGGCCAGGAGAACCAGGCTGAGTATTAGGCTATCCATGGTCCCCTGCCACAAGGACTCATCCAGACGACCCACGGAAGAGGATATCCAGCTGATTGGGGATGGGGAGGGAGGGCATTGGGGAATTGGGGATAACACCTCATTGTTTGCCCACTAAATAATGTAACTCATTATGGTCAATATATATATATATATATATATATATATATATATATATATATATATATATATATATATATATTTTTTTTTTTAAAAACATCTACATACAAAAAAAAAAAAAGACTAAGGTGGAGAGTGATTGAGGCAGCCGCGCCACCTCGCGCTGGCATACACAAAATGCACGCCACACACGCGAAGCAACAAAGCGCCTGCAGGCGAAGGTCCCTGGTCCTCCGCTTCATGTCTGGGAGTCCACGGGACGGCATGACCTCAGAGGTTCTCCACGGCTGGCATTTTGAGTTAATTAGTGCAAGTGACTAATTGATGGTTTCGCTCATCCCTTGCCCAGACTTTTCTATTGCTCTTGTCTGGCTGCCAGGTCAACGGAAAAGCAAATCTGGGTTCTCAAGATCGGCTTTTGGCTCATTTTGCCTGGTGCAGTCTGCGGGGCGATTGGTCCGCCTGGGCGTCACGTGGTCTGCAGCAGACGATGGCGGGCGCCGGGGAAGACGTGCGAGTTCTCTTCAGGGCTGGTGTCCGAGCTGTGCTGGACGCTTGGTCGGCTTTGCAGGTGAGTGAGTGAGTCCGCGGCGGCTTCACAGGTAGAGCCCGCTGCAAATGCGAGTTTCGTGCGCAAGGCGCCCGAGCCTGGATGGGGCTCGCTGCCCGGATTTCCAAGCTGTCCTCGTGGGCTTGGGCCTGTGTTCACAGATCGCGGTGGAGAACGGATTCGGGGGCAAGCACAGCCAGGAGAAGGCGGAATGGCTGGGGGGTGCCGTGGAGGAGTACTTCATCAACAACGGTGGGTGAGAGCGAGCTCGGGCATGGAGGGCGGACCCTGCGACACTTTCTCTTTAGAATGAATGCAGACTTGGGAATCAGAATCCTGGGTTTCCAGTGCGTAGCAGGGTGTGGCACTAAAGGCCATCACCAAGGACATCTGTATCTTCACTTTTCTAGCTCCTAAATTGGGTGTGAAATTACCTACGCAATAGAATTACCGGAGTAATTTAAAAATGGGCCAGATGTGTAGCTCAGTGGTAGAGCACTTCCCCAACAAGCTCAAGGTCTTGGGTTCCTCCCCCTCCAGCACTGGGAAAAACAACTACAACAAAATAACAAAAAATGGGAGTGGTGGCCCACACCTTTAGTTTTAGCGCTGGGGAGGCAGAGGTGGGAGGATCACTTGATTCCGAGGCCACCCAGAGACTACTTAGTGAATTCCACGTTGGCCTGGGCTACAGACGAAGTTCAAGGCTAGCCTGAGAATTTAGCAAAATCTATCTCATAATAAAATAAAAAGGGCCAGGCGTGGTGGTGCATGCCTTTAATCCCAGCATTTGGGAGGCAGAGTTAGGAGGATCACTGCAACTTCAAGGCCACACTGAGACTACATAGTTAATGGTCAGCCTGGGCTAGAGCAAGACCCTACCTTGAAAGCCAATAAAAAGGGTCATTAATATAAGTATCATTAGAATGTTTTACATCTTCTAATAGCGTTTCACGATCTAGAATTGTAAGTTTTAGCATTTCTTAATTTGGACAGGTTTTGAGTGCTCAACCTCTGTAACCACTTGTGGGTATTTCCACAGCAAAGATCTTTCTTTACCCTAAGCTTGTCTTTTGAGGGTTGTACAAGGATGAAAGGTTCTAGCAGAGGAAGTGTTGCATACTGTACTTTGATACATTCTTTATTTCCTAGCTTTGAAGGAGATATCAGGCAGTGTCATATCTCGAGAAAGTTAACTGTTCAGTGAGTGATTGCGAGGGACAAGTAAGTGGAAAGTTAGCACTGGGTGAGAAGAGTTGTGATAATGAATTACTCAGTTCTTGAAGCAGCTGAGCCTGATGTAGCTTCTCCAGAGAAGTGGTTAGGTGTTAAGGTGTGAAAAAAGAGGGAGCTAGGTTCTGTGCTATGACCAGATAACATGTTCCATTTTGAAAGTGATAAAGGGCTCTGTTGTAGTAAGCAGGGCTTACAACTGGTGGAGAGTGAGGGGGCAGGTACAGAGATAACTTATCCCAAGAGGATAATACATGGAAGGCGGTGGCACACGCCTTTAATCCCAGCACTCGGGAGGCAGAGGTAGGAGGATCACCGTGAGTTCAAGGCCACCCTGAGACTACATAGTGAATTCCAGGTCAGCCTGGAACTAGAGCGAGACCTTACCTCGAAAAACCAAAAAAAAAAAAAAAAAAAAAAAAAACATGGAAGGCCTTATATGCCTCTAATTTTATCCTTTAGGCCAGTGTTCACAAAATTATGCTATGGAAGACTTGTCAGGTTAGATATCCAGTGAAGAAAAAGCTTCTCTAGTTAAATTACATGAATTGTTTTCAACTTTCTTTTTGTTTTTATTCCTATGTAGTTCAGGGTGGCTGGGAATTCATGACCCTCCTGCCTCAGCCTCCTGAGTGCTGGGTTTATAGATGTGTAGCACTATGTCAGGCCTTGTTTTCCACTGTCCATTTCTGTGGACAACTTTCCTTAAAAATTCAACAGAATCAGGCTGGGGATGTAACTCGGTAGAATGTTTGAGGCTCTGGCTTCAATCCCAGCCTCACAAAACAGGACATAGTGGTACATACCTGTAATCTCAGTACTTTAGAGCTGGAGGAAGGAGTATCACCATAATGAGTTTTGAGGCCAGCCTGAACTACATGAAGCCCTGTCTAAAACACAAAACAAAAAAAACCCAGCAAAAGAGATGTTTTCTAAAGGTAAATTATGGTATACGGTATGTGATAAAGTTCATAAGCAAGTTTTTTTTTTTTTTTTGAGGTAGCGTCTCACTCTAGCCCAAGCTGACCTGGAATTTGACTATGTTGTCCTAGGCTGGTCTTGAATGTCTCCCAGGTGCTGGGGTTAAACGTGGGTGCCACCACATCTGGCATGAGCAGGTTTTAAAGGGAGTAATAGGATGAAGTTTGCTGGCTAGAACATTCAGAGAAGTTTCTGGTTTGCAGGGTGGCTTAGATCTTTCATGGAGATAGAGGAACACTGGAAGCTCAGAGGGTAGGCTTTGGATAACCGGGGCCTGAGCCACCTATAAAACATCTAGTTACACCAGTAGCCCAAGTTAAAGAAAAGCAAGGAGTGGATAAGCTCTCTCAGAAAGAAAAGGTAGCTGGGGTTTTTTGTTTCTTTGTCTTTTTAGAGGTAGGGTCTGGCTCCAGTCCAGGCTGACCTGGAACTCACTGTGTTGCCTCAGGCTGGCCTCAAACCCATGGTACTTCTACCTCTGCCTCCTGAGTGCTGGGATTAAAGGTGTGCACCACCACACCTGGCTAGGAAGCAATTTTCTCATTCAGAAAAAGTGTGGACCATAAGAAAATGGATACCCAAAGAACAGGGTTGGTTATCGAGGATATATATGATTTCATCATTGGAAGCATCACATCTAGCTGAGGACTAGCTCAGTGGTAGAGTGCTTGCCTAGCGTGTGCCAGGCCCTGGGTTAGATCTCTAGCTCCATAAGAAAAAAAAGGAAGTACCCTATCCATTTCTTCTGACTTATCCCATTAGCCTATGGCCTCCCATATCAGCGCAGCTGTAGCTGTGAACTTCAGCCCGGAAGTAATGCATATTGACTTGAATCAGATCTTCCAGAGGCCCTATTAGCTTACTTTGCAGATGAGAAATCTGAGGCCCAGAGATGAGTAAGTAACCTGCTCAGCGTCCTCTAGAGCTGAGGCGGGTTAAAATAGGCAAGGTAAAAAGTGTTTCTCTGAATGAAAATTCACTGTTTAGGACTTTACCTACCAACCAACCAAAGACCCTCCAAGTAGGCATTGAAGAATAGGGGACAAGGCTGATGAAGCTGGATAGTCTTTGACTAAAAGTACCCTATCCTTTTCTACTCAGCTGACTTGGAGCTAGAAGAGATAGAAGACTTCATTGGGGAGCTGATGAACAATGAATTTGATACAGTTGTGGAAGATGGGAGTCTGCCCCAGGTGAGCTTATTGTGGACAAAGTGGCCATCTTCCACCTGCAGTCTTTTGTTCTCCCCAATTTGTTTTGGGCCAGGACTTAAAAAAACACTCTTAATTGTAACTTTTTCATACTGTTTTTGTTTTCTCTCAGGTAGGGTCCCATCCAAGATGGCAATAAACTCACAGTGACCTTCCTACCTCTGCCTCCACCACACCCAGCTTGATTGTACCCTTTCTTTTAAACAAAACCCTTCTAATATTCCCTTTGCCTAGAGGGAGAGTCTAGCCTTTTGAAACCTTTGTAGATCATTCCTAGCCAGACCTGCATTTTCATCCCAAGGGCAAATTGGGTCAGGTTGATATTCATCCTTACTCTGGTTAATGACCCTCCCCCTTATGAGAGTGCCTTCTCTTGTGCAACTTCTCTCCTTTCTGAGAGGTCTCATTCTGTAGCCCAGATTGGCCTTAAATTCATGGCAATCCTCCTGCCTCCCAAGTTCAATCAGTTCTAGTGCCTTCTCTGCTAGGAGGCCCTCCTTGAAGGCCCCCACTTGAGCTCTTGGTATGTGTTTGTTTCATTGTTGAGCTTATTTTTCTTTTTGAGACAGGATCTCATTGTGAGCTCAGGTTGACTTCAATCATCAGCCTTCCAAGTGCTGGGATTATAGGTGTCCATCAACATGCTCAGCTGCATTGGTGAACTTTGTAGGGAGGAAAGAGCCTTATTTTCTTCTGGAAAGTTTCATCCCCTTTTCTATTTTGGCTATAAATGGAGACTGGTTGTATGGTAGATTCTCTGGGGAGATGGCTTAGTGGCTAAGGTGCTTTTCTTCAAAGCCTAACAACCCAGGTTTGATTCTTCAGTATCCTCATAAAGCCAGATGCACAAAGTGGTGCAAGCATCTAGAGTTCATTTGCAGTGGCTGAAGGCCCTGACACACTCCTTCTTTCTTCTCTCTCTCTCTGCTTACAAATAAATAGGTAAAAAATTAAAAAGAAAAAGAAAATCCAAGCTAGTTAAATGTTTTCTTTGGTAGGTGAGCCAGCAGCTGCAGAACATGTTCTACCACTTCCAGAAGGGTGATGGGGCTGCTCTGAGGGAAATGGCCTCATACATCACTCAAAGAAAGTGTAAAGTCACAGCCACCACACTTAGAACAAATGGAGAGACTGATGTGGATGAAGATGATGTCAACAGCGTGGAAGAGATGGAGGTGAAGGAGTTGCCTATTGGATGGGGGAGATATAGAGATGTTTTTAACTTTCTGGGAGAATAGCTGATGGTTGGTGGTGGTAGTATTTATTAAGTGGGATAGTTCACATGAAAAGTTGGGAACAGGGCTGGAGAGATGGCTCAGTGGTTAAGGCACTTGCCTCCAGTGCCTAAGGCCCTGGGTTCAATTCCCCAGGACCCACATAAGTCAGAACCACAAGGTGGTGGCCCTGGTTCTCTCTCTCTGTATCTCTCTGCTTGAAATGAATAAATAAAAATATTAAGAACAAAAAGAAAAGTTGGGAACAGAGCCTGGGTAATATATTTAGTGCTCTCTCATTATTTACTTTCTAGGTCACAGCTACAAGTGATGGGGCTGCTGTGGATGGGGTCTGTTCCCAGACTGAGCCCTCTGCTCCAGACTCGCAGAATATTAAGGAAGAAGATATAGTGGAAGATGGTTGGACCATTGTTCGGAGAAAGAAATGAATGGGGCTGGAAATGGTTTGAGCCCTTGTTTGTTAAGTTCTGATAATTGTTTGGGAAGGCTGTAGACCTCTGTGCTGGTTACTGTATTCCCACCATGTTTCCCTGTCCAGCTCCCTCGACTGGAAGAAAAGCCCTGAGGTTCTTGGTTGGGGACCTGGCCCATTATAGACCTTTGAACCTTAGGGTACCATCTTAGTGATGGGGCCAGGTTTCCCAGCACAGTGCCTCTTGCGTGTCATCCATGGGGGGATAAGTGTGGACATGTTTGGAGGAATAGACTGTTGGATAGTAGGCAGGTACCTTTGTGGAAATGAATCTCATTGTTATGTGGCTGACTGGGTCAGGGATAGTGAGCTGAACATGCAGGTGGAAGAGATAATGGTTGACTATGTAAACAAAAGCAGTAGTTGTACCTCTTCCCTAACCCCCAGCCTCCCCCTTCTAGGAATGTTCCTGCCTTGAGTGTCCCCAAGCTGTAAGACCTCAGTTAAATGGGGAAGTTAAGAGAATTGGGCTGTTTTCTATTACCTCCAGCCTCTTTCCTCACACTTTCTCCCATCTAAGCCCAGGGATGAGGCTTAAGACCTTATATCTATTTTCTGAGCTCAGCAAGAAAGAGGTTTCTGGATGCACCTTTGAGACATATAGCAGTGCTCTGAAAGTTACTGTAAGCCTGAAATAAACTGTATTTTTCTTTAAAAAACAAAGAGTATCCATTGTCCTCCCCCATTCCCCTGTCCTACCCAGTGGCCCTGCCATGGGTCTGGACGATAAAATACTGAATTGCTTTGGGGTCAGGTAGAAGCTTATATGCTGTGAGATAGGCAGAAAGGGTCTAGTCACCACCCCATGTGAAGTACTTGTAAAGACGCTGGCAGGGGTGGATGTGGGCCCCAGGGTCAGTGGCAGAACTGGCACTTGAATCCAAGTCTGCCTTTGGAGGAAATTGGGTAAAGGCAGGATCCGTGGGGTGTTAGGAGGAAACAGCCTAATTTGGGTGGGTGTGGCAATAGCTCCCACCTTTCTTGGGGGACAGGAATTTTTAAAAAGTAACTTCACTGTAGGAATATTATTTAAAAGCCTCCATTTTGTGAAAAGCTGAATTAAAAATCCCAAAACCCAGCATTTGGGATTCAAAGTGCCCATGATGGGAGTTCAAGTATTGATTGCTGGGAGGGGGCTGGGGCCCCCCAACAGGACCTGGGCAGCTGGAGTGTGGGTCAGGGGCTTCCGGTCCCCTCGCCTTGGCCCTCTAGGTCTTGTCTCGGGTCTGGGGGGCTTCAACAGGCTTAGCAGTGGCCCCTGAAGCTGCCACCAATGCCTCTTCCATCTCCCTGTCCTCAGACAATGCAGGGGGCCCTGGGCAGAAGGTGTCCCCGCGGCCCGCCCTGCCAAGCACAGCCATCCAGCGCCTCTGGAGCTCCTCTGTCTCTGGGCTGAAGTACCAGCTTAGGTGGCTCTGTGTGATCTTGAATACGTGCCTTCGGTCAGGTCTCTCCCCTGCCTCAGGAGGCCCCACCTCGAAGCCAATGAGGGGCAGGCTGCGCTGGGCTTTCACATCCTGGGAGGAAAGATAAAGCTGTAGTTACCTTGGGTTGGACCTTCCCCATGGCCTTAGCCAACTAGCTTTGCATCTGCACCCCTGTTTGAGTTTCCCTGTTGCAAAATTGACCTTGCCATGGGCAAGAAAATGTCTAGTCAGAGACTGGAATGTAGGCTGGCTCAATTACTCATCTCCCACACTCCAAACTAAGTGGCCTAGTCTCTTTAGCATTGAGGTTTTAGCCTTTGGCTCTTTATACTCCAAATCAGACCTCTATGTGCCCTATGCTTTTTCAGGAAACCAGACTCCCCACCTCACCCTAGTTTTCCTCCCAAACTCTGGCTCACAGTCACTACTTATTTCTAGCTAGTCTTTGTCACACAAGGGTCAGGTTCTGGTTTCCCCTTAGCTAGGCTTAACCTGTTTCCCCAAAGCCAAGGAGAAGACAAGGATTGGAGGGAAGGGTCGCCCTGGCTTTGCCAGGTGGCTCAAAGCAAACAAACTTGAAGTAGAATACACACCTGAGGGGCTCCATAGATATACAGCACCAAAGGTTCATTCTCGGGGACCACGAACCATGCCTTGTGCCATCCTTTGCCACCCTTCTCCATGTAGTGCAGGAAGCTGCAGATGACGCTGTTCTCCGCAGCCACTGAGGCCTGTTTCTGTGATCAGAGAGATGGCAATGTCAACGTAGCCAGAAGGCCTGATTCCTCCTTGCTTAAGCAGCCCTGAAGGATATGGATTGCTATTCAAGTGTATGGCAGATATGATTGGGCTGTTGTCCCCCAGTGACTCAGGCAGAATCAGTGGAAGTACAGATCTCAGAGCACTGAAATACTATTCAGGCAATCTTCACTCAGCCACACACTTCCCTTTTCACCTTTCACCACGTGCCCATTGCCTACAATTTGCAAGACTATCTCAAAAAGTCAGAAACAAAATAAAAGTGTATGAATATGCATGGGCTTAGAAAGGTAAGGAAGATAAGTTCTGGTTAAAAAATGTATTTTTTTATGTTGTCCTATTTGTAATTTTTTTAAAACGACAACTTGTTCATTCAAAAGTCCTAGAGGGAAACAAAAAATTCCAAGCCGGGGGTAGTGTAATTGCAGCACTCAGGAAGCAGAGGTAGGAGGCTCACCATGAACTGTTTTGAGACCAGCCTGGGCTAGAGTAAAACCCTACCTCAGAAAACAACAAAATCCTAGAGGGGCTAGGGAGATAGTTCAGTTAGTAAAGTGAACCTCAGTCAATCCCCAGGACCCACATAAATGCTGGATTTGGTGACATGTGTCTATTATCCCAAGAGTGGATTTATCAGAGGTAGAAGGATCCCTAGAGCTCGAATGCCAGGCAGGCTAGCCTAATCAGAGAGCTCCAGGTCAATGAGAGAACCTGTTTTAAAGTGCACAGGGGCTAGAGAGATGGCTTAGTGGTTAAAGGGCTTGCTTGCAAGGCCTGAAGGCCTGGGTTCAATTCCCCATTATGTATGCGAAGTCAGATGCATAAAGTGTCACATGTATCTGGCTGGACTTTGTAGTGGCAAGAGGTCCTGGTGTGATATCTCTCCCTCCCTCCCTCCCTCCCTCCCTCCCTCCCTCCCTCTCTCTCTCTCTCTGATTGCAAATAAAAATATTTTTTAAAAAGGTAGAAAACATTCTTGAGGAATGACACCTGAGGTTTCCTCTAGCCTTCACATGCAACCACACACACATGCATTAAAAAAAATCCTAGAGGCTGATGATGGATGATCAAGTTTGAGCCTAGCCTAGGCTATACAGTGAAACCCTGATTCAAAAAGACTAACCAACTTAGCCAAATAACGTCTTTGGGCCTCAGTTTCTTTGTAAACTAGGGATAAGAGTGTGGCTAGAGGGGCTGGAGAGATGACTCAGCCAGTGAGAGCTCTTGCTGCATGTGCATGAGTGAGTTCATATCCCTGGCACACATGTATACCACACCGGTCACACACGCCCATCACCCCAGCTCTAAGAGGAATGGAGACTGGAGAATCGCTGGGGCTCGCTGGTAAGCTCCAGGTTCAGTGGGAGACTCCATCTCAAGGAAACAAGCCGAAAAGCAACAGAGGAAGGACACCTGATATTCTCCTCTAGCCAGAGCACATGTGCACACATGCACACACCACACACACAAAGTATGGGCAGATTGTCGCTGTGCAAAGCACTTCAATAAAAATTATTCTTTTTTTTTTTTCTTTTTTTTTTTTTAAAATTATTCTTTCATTTACTTTTGTATTCACTTTTCTTGTTCCAAGTCTGGATCATTTGATCACTGGTCACACAGCACTCTACCATTTCAGAGATGCCTCAGACCTCCTCGACCACATTGGATTAGTAGCTGGGGCACATTTGTGGGATGATTAATTAGTAGCCTAGCTCTTACCTCCAGGATTGACCTCCTACGCTGGGGTGTATGTTGGCTGCAGGCTGGGCTGCTCCCAGGCACCCCATGCAAGGCCACGTAGCAATCAGTGCACACACGGTTGGAGCGGTTATTGTCATAGATGAGGCGGGCCCGGAACTCGGAGCACTTCCCACAAACCACCTGGGGCAGCAAGTGGGCAAAAGCAGCCTGATTGTAGTGGATTTTTCCCTTTAATGTACCAACTATCACAGCAGATTAGCAGCCTCTTCCCATTTGAATGATACCCACTCAAAAGTGGGCCTCTGGGCTGTTAGCCTGTCCCCACCTTAGCTCAGCCCCTGCCTCCCAACACTCACATGCCCACAGGCCTTGCAGTGGTGCCTGCGTTTGGTGATGGAATTGAAGGGCTCCTGGCAGCGCATGCACATAGTGACTTCCTTTTCCCGGATGGGCGTAGGTGCCCTCTTCCCAAGATCCACGTTCTAGGTGAAGGGTCAGGTCCCAGGTGAGAAGCAGTTCCTCCTGAGCCCAGTCCAGCCAGCCCTTATCCCCCCCCCCAAGACTTGGATCATCATAGGGTGGGGGAGGGCACATACATTCAGAAGACCTGCCTTTGGGTCTGGCTCTGCTCCTACCTCACAGTGCAATTGGTGAGTTACTTTCACTTTCTCAATCTCAGTTTCCCCACTGACTTCTCTGCAGCCCTCCCAGCCGAAGTTCAGCCTGCACAAGTTCAGCCTGCACTAACTCACTTTCTACACAGGAGACAGAATCATCTCAAAGGAAGGCGGGAACTTTGAGGCCTAGAAGGGGTCCTAGTGCAGGGGGAGACTGGGGACTTACTGGAGAGTTGGGGGGAGTGTCTTCATCTTCCCTATTTGTAGAGTTCAATAATTTGAAGGTCTCCAGGGTTTGTTCATGCTTCAGGAGGGTGGAGTTGATGGCCTAGTGGGTGTGAGTGTGAGAAATGTGAGGTTAGATCACTCAACAACATTTCCACCCTCATCCAACAAACCTGTGCCTTAACCTGGAGTCAGAACAACTATGCTCTAGGCCAATTTCCACCCCTGCTGGACATATTACCCTGAGAAAATCTCTCCCTAAATCTGGTAATAACTATAAAATAAGCGGAAGGGAATAGTGGCTAGAAAAACATCAGACAAAAATAATAACAAACCCATCAGAAAGCCTTCTTGGCTGCTGGCTTGGCTTAATATCTTACACAGGCTGACTCATTCAGGAGGTAGCTTCCTAAAAGAATGTGTGTTTCTGCTTACGCTCTGGGCTTCAGTATTCTCATAGGTAAAACCCTAATAGTAAAGTTTGTTGGAAGGCAGGTGTCCTGGCACTTTATGTTCAGATAACGTTTTGAGGGACAGACCATCTTCTAAGAGATCTGTTAATACTCTTCAAGCCCCCTACCACAAAGCTTTCTTGGATGTTGTTACCTGGACCCAGTCTTTCTTCTCCTCCTCAGTCCTGTGGGGGAGAAAAGAAAAATGTTGGATTAAGCAGGCCAACAAAAAACAACTGGAGAGCAGGTATTCTGGAGTTATACCAACCTAGGTGTGACCCCCTGGCTTCTTATAATTATGTGACCTGTCACTTAACATGTGTGATTTTTAAAATTTTTATTTATTTGAGCCGGGCGTGGTGGTGCACGCCTTTAATCCCAGCACTTGGGAGGCAGAGGTAGGAGGATCACCATGAGTTCAAGGCCACCCTGAGACCACATAGTAAATTCCAGGTCAGCCTGGACTAGAGTGAGACCTTACCTCGAAAAACCAAAAAAAAAAAAAAAAAATTTATTTATTTGAGAGCGAGAGAAAGAGGAAGAAGGCTGGAGGGTTTGCTCAATGGTTAAGGTGCATGTCTACGAAGTCTAACAACCCAGGTTTGATTCCCCACTACCCATGTAAAGCCAGATGCACAAAGTGGCACATGCCTCTGGAGTTTGCAGCAGCTGAAGGCCTTGGAGCATCCATTCTCCTTGCAAACAAATAAAAAGATTTTTTTAAAAAAGCACCCGATCAACAACACACAAACAGCTTAAAACTTGTGCAATTCATAACCCCTCATCCCATGGACTGATCCAGCAATCCCATTGAGGAGGGCCCTCAGTGAATTGGGGCCAGGGAGGAGGGAAATGGGGTACCAACATGAGATTTGTTCCATGTTGTGTGTCTAATTTTCAACAATAAATTTTCAAAAAGGGGGGAGAGAGGCTGGAGAGATGGCACAGTGGTTAAGGTGCTTGCCTGCGAAGCCTAAGGACAAGAGGTTTGATTCCCCAATACCCACATAAAGCCAGATGCACAAAGTGGTGCATGCATCTGGAGTTCGTTTTCAGTACCTGGAGGCCCTGGTGCACCCATTCTCTCTATGTCTCTCTCTGCTTGCAAATAAATAAAATATTTTTTAAAAAAGGAAAGAATGTATGGGGGGGAGGTGTTCCAGGGACTCCTATCACTGCAAACAAACTCCAGATGCATGCACTACCTTGTGCATCTGGCTTTAAGTGGGTATTGGGGAATTGAACCCTGACCATCAGACTTTGCCAGCAAGTGACTTTAACCACCAAGCCATCTCCTCAGCTCCTGTCTGAGTTTATTTAGCCAACAATTATTAATGCCTGCCAGAGTCCATGCTAGGAACTTGGGCCTTAGAGATGATCCTGCCCTTAAGGAGCTCATGGTCCACTAGAGGAGATAGAAAGAGACAGACAATACAAAGGGATCAGTTCTGAGGCTAGGTGAAACTAGATCTGAGGGGCCCCGGGGGGGGGGGACAAGCTTCAGTCTGATGCTTGAGTGGGGGGGGGGTTAAGAAAGTTTTTCTTAATGAAATGCCAGGCCACAGGTGGAAGGGCAAAGTGTGAGAAAGAGTATGGAACATAAATGAAATATATCAATCATTTCCTGTTGCTAGGATGCCAACTTTGAGAGGGGAGGGGAGGTTATTTTCTTTTCACTTGTAAGATGGAGATGATGCTTATTGCTATGCTGTTCTGAGCACAGCTGAGACAAACTGAAAAGTGCACGCTCAATCACTTTGACCCTCTCCCCACCCCGTCCTTGCCTGTCTCTTCTGCTGCCTTGCATTCTCCAAGACCACTATCCTGGTGCATCAGGAATAGGACCCCAGACTCTCTGCTATCTCCCATCTAGATTGTTCTTTTTTTTTTTAAAGAAAAAAGTGTTTATTTTTCCTTTCCTCCTCTTCTGCCCAGCAAAAAAAAATATATTTTTCAATGTTTTATTTATTTGCAAGGAGAGAAACAGAGAGAGAGAGAGAGAGAGAGAGAGAAAATGGTTCAACAGGGCCTCTAACCACTGCAAACGAACTCCAGATGCATGTGCCATTTTGTGTATTTGGCTTTATGTGGTGGGTACTGAGGAATTGAACCTGGGTAGTTAGGCATTGCAGGCAAGCACCTTAATCATTGAGCCATCTCCTAGCCCTAAAAAACTATTTTTGTTTATTTTCAAGCAGAGAAGGAAGGAAGGAAGGAAGGAAGAAAGGAAGGAAGGAAGGAAGGAAGGAAGGAAGGAAGGAAGGAAGGAAGGAAGGAAGGAAGGAAGGGGTAAAAGGAAAGAAAGGACACACCATGACCTCTAGTCACTGCAAATGAACTCCAGAATCATGTACCACTTTGTACATCTGGCTTTATGTGGGTACTGGCTTGTTAAGCTTTGCAGGCAAGCACCTTAAACACTGAGCCATCTATCCAGCCCTAGACTCTTTTTAAAAATGTTTTTATTTATTTGAGGGAGTGAGAGAGAGGGGGTGAGGGGAGAGAAGACCAGGGCCTCTTGCTCTTGCTGCTACAAATAAACTCTAGTAGCATGCACCACCTTGTACTTCTGCTTCATGTAGGTACTGGGGAACTGAACCCAGGTCAGTAGGCTTTTTTTTAATATTTATTATCCATAATGAGTTACATTATTTAGTGGGCAAACCATGCATTGTTATCCCGAATTCCCCACTTCCCCCCCTCCCCATCCCTGATCAGTTGTATATCCTCCTTCGTGGGCTCTCTGTATTAGTCCTTGTGGCAAGGGATCCTGTATATCTTAGTACTCATCTCGGTCTTCCTTACCCAAGTGAGTTGTTACACACCTTTATCAGCTCTAGACAGATCAACCAAACAGAAGATCAGCAGGGACATAACAGAGCTTAATAATACTATTGATCAACTGGGAATAACAGATATTTACAGAACATTCCACCCCAAAGACACAGATTATACATTCTTCTCAGCAGCACATGGGACCTTTTCTAAAATTGATCACATCTTATGTCACAAATCTTC
>PVHP010044406.1:0-14134 GCA_004024765.1 Zapus hudsonius
ACTAATACACGGCCCCTCCCCAGGCCACAGCAATGGAGTCCACAGATTGTGGGCCTTTGAAACTATAAGCCAAAACAAATCTTTCCTCAATTTTAGCTGTTTTGGGGGGGATATTTTGTTATAGCGATGCAAGTCTGACTAACACAACCATCTAGTGTCACCTCTTCTAATCAGCATGGGACTGGAAATCCTAGCCAGAGCAATTCAGATTTAGAAAGAAATAATAGACATCCAAATGGAAAGAAAGAAGTTAAATTGTCTTTGTGCAAAGACAATTATATTCCAAAAACTACTAAAGACTCTAGCAAAATACTGTTAGAACTGACAAGTGGATTCAGTAAAGTTGCAGTATACAAAATCAACAAACAAAAATCAATAGCATTTTTATGTGCTAGCAATTAACTATCTGAAAAAGAAATCGAGAAAGCAATCCCATTCACAATAGCTACAAAAAGATAAAGCACTTAGAAATAAATGTATTCAAGGGGGCAAAAGATCGATATACTGAAAACAAGATATGTGATGCAGGAAGTTACAGAAAATACAAGTCCGTAGAATAGTACCCTGAGTTCATGGACTGAAAGGCATTGTTTCACCTGTCTGCCCAGCCCGGGGTTCTATAGATTGAACACAATCTCTGTCAGAGTGTCAATTCTATTTTTTCACAGAAATGGCAAAAAAGAAAAAAAATCTGAAATACCCATGGAATGTCAAAAGGCTTGAATATCCAAATCAGGGAAGAGGAAAAAAAAAGCCAAAGGAGATCACACTACTTGGCTTTTCAAGGTCTACCACAGAGCTGCAGTGAGGAGAGCATCATGGTACTGGCATTGAAACAGACATACAGAAGAGACTAGAGAACCCAGAAATGGCCACAAGATGCCAAGAACACCTCATAGAGGACAGTCTCCTGGTTAATGTGCTGGGAAAGCTGGATGTCCTTCATCTCACACCATCTACAAAACCCCCTTAAGCCAATTGTATCAGTTACCTTCTCGTTGCAGGGAAAAAAAACACCTGACTACAGCAGCTTTTGGGAAGAAGGGGTTTATTTTGGCTTACACTTTCAAGGGGAAGTGCCCATCATAGCAGGGAATGCATGGCAGGAGCAGACACTGAGACATCACACCTTCACATCAGCAGGGAGGAAGTAGTCTGTGTACCCGGCTTGGAGCAGAGCCCACCTCTAGTTCTCCAACAAGGTACCCTACCTCACAAAGACCCCATAACCTCCTCAAATTGCCACCTGCTAAGGAACTAATTATTCAAAACACATGAATCTATGGGGGACATTTCATTCAAGCCACCACACTGGGCATGGTGGGGCATGCCTGCAAATCCAGCACTAAGGAGGCTGAGACTGGAGTATCACAAGCCCAGGGGCAGCCTGGGCTATTCAGCAAGGTCCTGTCTCAAAAAAAAAAAATATCAAACCTGGACATGCCTTTAATCCCAGCCCTCAGAAGGCAGAGGTAAGAGGTTCACCATAATTCAAGGATACCTTGAGGCTACATAGTCAATTCCAGGTCAGCCTAGGCTAGAGAGAGAGACCCTACAAATGAAAGGAAGGAAGGAAGGAAGGAAGGAAGGAAGGAAGGAAGGAAGGAAGGAAGGAAGGAAGGAAGGAAGGAAGGAAGGAAGGAAGGAAGGAAGGAGAAAACTGAGACTGCATTTGATACATAAACATAAGACGACTACTAGATGGACATGTAGGAGGGAAAGCTATATGATAAAGAATTTTTGGATATAACCTCCAGGTCCATACAGAGAAGAAAAGCCATGCTCAAAACAGGAGACAGAGCTATTTATTTGCAAGTAGAGAGAGAATGGGCATGCCAGGGCCTCAAGCCACTGCAGATGAACTCCAGATGCGTGGGCCACTTTGTGCATCTGGCTTTATGTGATCACTGGGGAACTGAACTCAGGTCATTGGGTTTTTAAGAGCCTTGGCTGCTGAGCCATCTCTCCAGCCCTATTTTTATTTATTTACTTATTTCTCTGGAGGAAGATTTTCATTAAGAGAGAGAACCAGCAAGCTCAGCGGGTGGTTGAGGTGCTTGCCTGCAAAGCCTAACTACCCAGGTTTTTAAAAAATATTTTATTTATTCATGTTCAAGCAGAGATACAGAGAGAGAGAGGAGATACAGAGAGAGAGAGAAAGAGAGAGAGAGAGAACATACACCAGAGCTACCACCTTGTGGGTCTGGCTTATGTGGGTCTGGGGAATTGAACCTGGGGCCTTAGGCACTGGAGGCAAGTGCCTTAACCGCTGAGCCATCTCTCCAGCCCACTACCCAGGTTTGATTGTGCATCTGGAGTTGGTTTGCAGCAGCTGGAGGCCCTGGCTCGCCCATTCTGTCTCTCATCTCTTTATCTCTCTATGTTTACAAATAAATAAATTAAAATAAAACATGGAGGCTGGAGCGATGGCTTAGCAGTTAAGGCACTTGCCTGCAGAGCCTGACAACCTGGGTTCAATTCCTCAGTACCAACTTAAAGCCAGATGTACAAAGTGGCACATACATCTGGAGTTGGTTTGCAGTGACTGGAGGCCCTGGCACACTCTCTTCTCTTCTCTTTGCAAATCATTGAACAATTTTTTTTGTTTGTTTTTCAAGTTAGGATCTCACTGTAGCCCAGATTGACATAGAATTCACAGGGTGACCTTGAACTCACAACAGTCCTCCTACCTCAGTCTCCTTAGTGCTGGAATTGAAGGCATGTGCCACCATGCCCGGCTTAAAATATTTTTTTAGAAAAAGGAGACAAGGGCTGGAGAAATGGCTCAGTGGTTAAGACACTTGCCTGAAAAGCTTGACCACCCAGGTTTGATTCCTAACCATGCAAAGTCAGACAATGGTGTATTGTGTGTATACATATATTTACATACAATGTACATATACATATATGTACATATTATACATATACATACATTATATTATATACAATATACATATACATATGTGGCATTGTGTATTTATTTATTTCTGCTTGCAAATAAATTTTTTTAAAATTTAAAAAGACAATTTCTTCTTCTGTGAGCCCAGGGAGCAGCCAGCAGCATGAAAAGACAATATACTTGCCAACTACACATCTGATATCAATATCTAGAATATATAACAAACACAGCTCAAAGCCCAAAGAAGGGCTGGGAATGGCGCTCCGTTGGCAGAGTGCTTGCCCAGCATACCTGAGGCTCTGGATTCAGCACCCCATCAGCTGGGCATCTAGCTCAGACTGCAATCACTCTAGATGTGCAGGCAGGAGGGTCAGGAGTTCAAGGTCATCCTTGGCTGCATAGCAAGTCTGAGGCCAGCCTGGACCACAATGCACCCTGATTGTTTTGATGACTTCTCCATCAATATCAAAATGTTGATGAGTCCACTGCTGGGAAGGTCTTGTGGAGGGAACGACAGCTGCGCAGAGGCCATGAATGTCACCCCATCCTCTGGCTCTCCAGTGTTTCCGGCCCCTCTTCCACAACATTCCCTGAGATTGGGAGGGGGGTTTTGGGTGTCCCATTTAGCACTGAGTTCCCAATAGTGACTTACTCTCTCCAGTAGTGCCAACTACAAAAAGAAGCCTCTCTGACCAAAGGTGGGACCAGCATTAATCTACAGTCACAAACAGAAATCTGTGGAGGATAATTTGACAGCCATAACATGTCCGTGTAGTCAAACAACTACAGGAAACGGGACCAGCCTAGATGCCTGTCAACTGATGAATGGATAATGAAGACACGGTCCATATATACCATGGAGTTTATTCACCGTAAAAATCAAAATAAAGTTAGGAAACTCACTGGAAATGCATGGATCTGGTAAACGTTATACTAAGTGATATAATACAGGCTCATAAAGACTTGTTCTTTCACATGCAAACCCAAATTTCAAAATTTTAGATTCATGTGCAAGTTGGAGTCAGTCAGAGGTCAGGAGCCAGGAGAGAAGGGGGGAAGGGGGGTGCAGAGAGTGGAAAAGCTGAGGTGGGGTCATGGGAGGGGAGTGAGGAGAGGAGTGAGCATAGAAGGGTTGACTAAAACTAAAGACTTTATGAAAAAGCCACAGGAAAACCCATTTCTTTGTTAGCTAATTAAAAAAACTAAATATTATAATTCATTATGGACAATAAAAAAATACATATATATATATAAACATAATTAAGAAAAATCTAGTTTGGGCAGAAACTTAACTGGTTGTTACAGGAAAACTCCAGTACCAGGGGTGTGATACCTCCTAGGGAGCTATTGGTCAGGGATGTCCTTCTGCCCCCCCCCCAAACAATAGAGGTTATTGCCAAGGTCCTTCTTTGCCCACCAGAAGTGGACAGGAAGACCCTATTTCTGAAGCCTTCACTTGTGCCATTGGCAGGACACTGAGAAATCAAGCGGGGACTGAGCCGAAAGCCCCTCCCTGCTAGCTAGCTGTCATTGTTCTGGAAAGTACTGTGCAGGCTGCTAGGAGGGGAAAACAAGTCATCAACAGTCTTACCCCGCAGTGGACCCTGTGAGCTACACAACTGAACAGCCAGGCAAGGTATGCCGCCATGGTGGTGACTGTTTGGGGAAAACCATGTGCTTTCTGCTTGGGTTTGAAGCCTGCCCCACAGAAGGGACTCTGTGCCTGGTCCTGAAAACCTAGTCAAAAGCCTATGGCTGGGAAGGGCATAGATGCCAGTGGAGAAGCCACTGCTATTGTTAGGTTAAATGGATACGTTGTGTCTGGGTCACAGGTCTGGTAAGTGACTGAGGGGATTTAGGCAACCCGATCCTAGAATTTTCCTCATTTTAGAAGCTGTTTCTAAAATGTCCCCCATATAGCAACATGAACTACTGTAGGAGTGGGCAGTATTCCCCACGTCTAACGTGAGACGTCTTCAAACATTTTAGGCTTCCTCAACTTAATAGGAGAAAGCTGATATCACATAGCTTTATCAGCTCGTATTGTATTTACTTATAATAGAGTTGAGTGCTTTCTCATAAGTTTGGTGGCCAATTTGATTTCATCTTTTGTGATTTTTTTTCTGTTTAATCTCTGCTATTTTTTTTCCATCGAGTTATTTGTAATTTGCAGATGTTGATGTCTAAGTACAACATTGCAGATTTTTCTCCTAGTACATAGCTTTATATTTTTAAATTCGACTCAGATTTTACTAAACAATGTTTTCAATTTATTCTTTTCTGTGTTCTGACTCAGGGAACTATGCGGAAGAGGGGGCAGACAGATTGTAAGAGCCGCGGTGGGGGAGACTATCCAGAGGAATGGCACCCTTCAGTATCAACACACTTGGGCCAGTCGGACCAGGCTGAGTACTAGGCTATCCAGGGTCCCCTGCCACAAGGACTGATCCAGATGGTACACGGAGGAGGATATCCAGCTGATTGGGGATGGGGGGGGCATTGGGGAATTGGGGATAACAACTCATTGTTTGCCCACTGAATAATGTAACACATTATGGACAATAAACATATATTTAAGAAAAAAAATTTATCTGTGTTCTTTGCATGCCTATCCCCATGAATGAATTGTGAAATGAAATATATAATTCCTGAGATGAGAAAAATCAATGGATGATCCAAGTCCCACAGAAGATGAAAAGTGAATTACCGAACTGAAAAATCAGAGTCAGGAAATCTCCCAGGAGGTATCTGCATGAAGTTGAGGGGGTGGGGTAGGGGACAGAGACATAGCCAAGACATGGAGGAAGGAGGTAGAAATAGAAGAAAAAAAAAACCCAAGAATTTCAAAACAGAAAAATAAAAAAAATGAGAGAAAGATGGTACTTGAAATACTAGCGGAGAACTTTCTAGATATAAAGAAAAACTAATACGGGTGTTTCATTGGCCCAAATAGAGGTATGTGCTCCCCTCAAACAAGAGCTGCCTCTGGGAACGCAGTATTTATCCCTGGGTAGAGGAGTCCCCCCCCCAGAAAACCTTCCATGTTCACAGGTCCAGGGAGAAGGTGGAGATGGAACTCTCCAAAATGAACCCTCCACACCAAGGAAGAGTGGAAATGGGGGGTGCTGGGTGGGCAACCAGCAATCCTGGCTTCCTGTGAACACAGGTCAACATGGAGGCGGGGGTGGGTACAGACACCTGAGGAAATACAATATGAATTCCTGACTAAAATAGAACAGGGGACTGGAGAGATGGCTCAGTAGTTAAGGCACTTGCCTGAAAAGCCTAGGGCGCCGGGTCTGATTCCCCAGTACCCACATAGATCCAGTTGTACAGGGTGGCACATGTGTCTACAATTTGTTTGCAATGGCTAGAGGGCCTGGCATGCTCATTCTCTCTCTGCCTCTATTTCTTTATCTCCTCTCTCTCTCTCTCTCTCATTAATAAATAAGTGTTCTTTTTAAAAAGAATAGGTCAGGTTGTGGCGAAGCACACCTTTCGTCCCAGCACTTAGGAGGCAGAGGTTGGAGAAACACTGTGAGCTCAAGGCCAGTCTGGGACTACAGAGTGATTTCCAGGTCAGCCTGGGCTAGAGTGAGACCCTACCTCAAAAAATAAATAAATAAATAAAAAGAATAGTGGATTCGATGGAGGGTGGATTTGAGAGGGGGGAAGAGGCGTGGAGGGAGAGAATTATTACTGTCTATGTTTATGGAAGCTGTCAATAAAAAGATGGTATTCCAGGGCTGGAGATATGGCTCAGTGGTTAAGGCACTTGTCTCCAGTGCCTGAGGCCCCCCAGTTCAATTCCCCAGTACCCACATAGGCCAGATCCACAAGGTGGTGGCCTTGGTGCTCTCTCTCTCTCTCTCTCTCTCTCTCTCTCTCTCTCTCTCTCTCTCTCTCTCCTCTCTCTCCCTCTCATCTATCTCCTGTATCTCTCTGCTTGAAAATAAATAAATAAAATATTTTTTTAAAAAAGATGGTATTCCATCACTCAGGAGGCCAAGGTAGGAGGATCACCTCGAGTTTGAGGCTACCCAGAGACTACATAGTGAATTCCAGGTCAGCCTGAGCTAGATCAAGACCCTACCTTAAACAAAACAAAAGTTAAATCCCCCAAAACACTACGAATAAATTCAAATATATAAAAGTTCATGGATAGTTAAAACAATAACAAATGGGAGGGGCCTGCACTAGCAGGTTATTTCAAAATCATATTGTTTTCTTTAGAAGTGTAGTTTTACCACAGAACCAGACAAAAGGAACTGAACAGAGCTCAGAAATACTCATTTCTTCACAGAAATGTGGTATTTAATAGTGATGGTGTAAGAATTCTTGTGCAGAATCGTATTTGATAGTGTTCAGGAGGTTGGCTAAAAAATTGGAGAAATTACCATAAAGCTAGATGGCTACATCATAGATATCTATGTAGCATGTTTATGTGTGTCGCAAATAAAAACATGTCCCTGCTGGCCGTGTGGCTCATTCTTTATTCCCAGCACTCGGGAGGCAGAGGTAGGAGAATCGCCATGAGTTCAAGGCCACCCTGAGACTACAGAGTGAATTTCCAGGTCAGCCTGGGCTAGAAGGAGATACTACCTTGAAAGACAACCAGACAAAACGAAACAGGAAAAGTCCCATCCCATGTTAACTGACCAGGATTCCATATAACATATCCTTAAAGTCAAAACGCTAGATCAAGAGACAGCTTGCAAATGGCACAGAGGACATTTTCCATGTGCAAGCTAAAAGCAGTAATAGCCCCCACACACACACATTATATATAATTTTTTAGTGATGAGGGCTAAACCCAGAGCTAAATCTTCCACAGAGCTGAAATCCTCAACCCCAGAGCCAACATATTCACTTTATCTGTGCTAGAATCGTGATGAGGGGGCACAGCCAGAGTCAATGAAAGACCTTTCTGAGGAGAAATAAATGCAGCTAAGTTCAAAGAGATCTGAGGTGAAAAAAAGCAAGCCGAGAGCAGCTCTGGCAATTCCTTGGCTCCATGGAATAACCACAGGGTTGAGAAATGTTTCCCACAGAAAATTTAGGCCGATTTGCTGGTTAGGATTGTGTTTTGCTTTTGTACACTCGTGTTTTATGTGTGGCTCTGGGGTGGGTGGGCAGGGTTCATACAATACTAGAATTAGCCTCATTTGGGGACATGCTAAACATGCAGAATGTGGGCTGGGAAATGGCTCAGTGGTAAAGTGCTCAGACCCCAAGAACCCATAAAATGCCTGTAATCCCAGCACTAGGGAGGCAGAGACAAGAGGACCCCAGGGCTTGCTGTCTAACCTCATCAATGAATTTCAGAGTCAGTGAGAGACCTTGTCTTCCAAAAATAAGGTGGAAGGCAATTGATGAAGATTGTTTGATGTTGACCTCTGACCTCCACAATCCAACCGACCACACATAGGAACATGCATACATACACGCATGCACACTGCAATACACATGCAAAAAATGCAGAGCTTTACAGCCTACTCCAACTCTACCCAATTAGAATCTGCCTCTTATCAAGAGCCTCACCTAGATGGAGAGATGGCTCAGCGGTTAAGGGCCCAGGTTCAATTCCCCAGTACCCACTTAAAGCCAGATGCACAAAGAGGTGCATGTATGTGTCTGGAGTTCATTTGCAGTGGCAAGAGGCCCCGGCATGCCCACACTCACTCTCTCACATAAATTCCAAGTTGGAGAAGAATTTCAAACTTAAAACTCTGTTAAATTTAAAGTGAGAGATACTATATTAGTCCTTAGTTTTAATGGAATATTCTTGGCCAGGCTCTCCATTAATCAGAGTTACAATTTTACCCCTGTTGATAAAAGTAATCATATATTTTGCTCTGAGCTCACTTGATGAACATTTTTAATTATCTAAACTATGGCCCAGACCTAGCAATAATTAGCACCCCCATAAGCGCCAGCGTAGATCCTGGCCACCTACATAAACAAACACAGGGCTTCTGTTTAACAGACAGGCAAGATCTCAGATCCATACAATTCTAATAAATGGGGTGTTCTGGTTCCCTGCCCACGAAAGATTGGAAGAGCAAACTTAAAGTAAGGCAAAGGAAAAGAAGGAAAATACGGGCTTGGGTGAGGCTCACAGTGAGACTGAAAGCATAGCTTTGACATTGTCATGGTTACTTAGCTTTATAAATCTGCTCACACCTCAAAACCAGTAACTCAGACCTTAGAGAAGTGGTCCTCACCTCTGACTGCATGGTAGGATCACCCAGAGAGTGAAAGAGAGAAGGAGGGAGGGAGGAAGGGAAGGGAAGGGAAGGAAAAAGGAAAGGGAAGGAAGAAGGAAAGGGAAGGAAGAAGGGAAGGGAAGGAAGAAGGGAAGGGAAGGAAGAAGGGAAGGGAAGGAAGAAGGGAAGGGAAGGAAGAAGGGAAGGGAAGGAGGGGGAAGGAAAGCGGGAAGGAAAGGGACAAGGGACAAGGGGAGGGGAAGGAAGGGGAGGGGAGGGGAGTGGAGGGAGAGGAAGGAAGAGAAAACTAATAGGAGCCTCAGTCTTGGTGACTCTCATCCGCCTGGTCTGGGTGTTTGAGCAAAGCTTCCCAGGTGATTCTAGGTAGCGTCAGGCCAGCCAGTGCAGGGTCCAGAGGTCTGAGCACCTGAGCAGGCCCTTTGCAGCTCATTGTAATCACTGACTGTGGTCAGTTAGCGTGTCCTTGGCTACTAGGAGTCTGCTTTAAGAGGAAAAACTTTGTGTATTAGGAGGGATGTTGACAGAAATCAAGAAGGCCTGGAACTGTGATCCACATACATCTAACACCTGTGTCATGAAGCAGTGCAGAGGGCCCTGGTGCTAAGAACGGACACCCACCATCCCCCCAGAGACCAACAAATCACCAAGGCTCTTGTTACGGTACAGACCCTGACTCCAGGTCTAGGAAGGGCTGGCATTTCGCATCTCCAGGTGATTCTGTGGAGACTCAAGGACCATACTTGAGAGTACCCAGGCTCTCCTGCTGATCAGGACTCATATTTAACCCCTTCTTAGAACCCTAACCAGAAGGATGAACCCCGTCTTTACTCCTCAGCATTCCTGCTCCCACTTTGCTGGAAGATCAGAGACTGGAGTGAGAAGTAGGCTTGTGCAATTTTTAATATCTTTATTATCCAAAATTAGATACATTGTTTGAGCAGATCTTATGATGGTGCCCCCATTGCCTTCCTCCCTGTTCCCAATCCATTGGGTATCCTCCTTGGTGGGCATACTGGATCAGTCCATAGGGTAGGAGGTTATGGATAGCACAAGAGGCAGTCAGTCATTCTTTACAGAAGTTGGCCAAGTTCACAGGTGACAGTGGTAAGGTCAGAATCAGACCCAGGCCGGGTGTGAAAGCATCACCCACTTGCTTAACCTAAAGGATCAACTCAGAAAGAGATAGTAAAATTTAGGTGCAGACCATTTTTAATCTCAGATTGATCACTACCTTATTGCCCCAAACATGAACCAGACAAGTTTACACAGCCAGTTGGCTCAGGCTTGACAGACAGGTGGGAGCCCCGAGATGGGCCAGCCCCTCCCCCACCATACTATTGCTATTGTTTCCTGTCTTGTAGAATTTCCATGACAAAGGGGTATTATCATATCTTAGATCCCCTTCTGAAACACTCACACAAGAAGAGGAACACTCCGGCTCCATATTAAGAAGCGCTTGTGCAAAACTAAAGAAATAATGGTTTTTTCAAAGTGAGGGGCTACCTTCAACAGTCCTCAGCTGAAGGTCTGCTTGTGTCCCTGTGTCCCTGGAGGACAGCAGAGTAAGTGTGGATGTAATAGGCAAATTCAGTAATATTCAAAGTCCCTTGGGCTATGAATGCGGTTGGGTGGGCCCAATGGCTGCTGTGAGCTCTGTTCCTTGCTACAAAAGCTATGCCTGCAGCACTATTTGGACGGGACATGTGACTATTTCTGACCTCAGAAGACTTCCTCAACTGAGCTTATTGCCAAGGTCTTCATCTCACTGTCTGGGGCTGGAGTTCAAGGGAAATCAGCCCAAAAGTACAAGTCTGAATAAAAAATACTGAAGCCCCAACAGCTCTTGTTTTGCTGGGCTCAGCACCCTGCTTCTGCCCTGAGTTCCTTTGACCTCTAGTTCTTTCCCTGGCTAGTCCAATTACCCTTCTCTGACCTCGGCCATCTCTGCATATCTGAAGAATGTAGCCTTCCAACATAGGCTGAGAAGCAAAACGTCACACTTTCGAGGACGACACAGTCTATCCCACGTGCTTGCTCAGAGGAAAGGAGGTAAGGCGACCAGTGGCTACCAGTAGTGATGCTTAAAGAATAAGCCCAGAGCTGGTTTTACATGTTTCTCATTAATTTCTTAATTGTCTTAATGAGTATGTGCAAAGTAAAGTGAAGTCCTTTCTCCTTGTCTGTTGTAATTTACACACTAACAGTTGCGATTATGTAACACCCCCGGGAATTTTCAAATACACTGATCTTGGGGTTCTTTGTAAGTAACCATCTCAAATGGTGCGTTCACTAATAAATCTAAAGCACAAAGAGAAAAACCCCATGCATGTTTCAGCACCATGTTTCGCCATAAGCTATTAGATGACCACAGCACCATCAAAGCCATGGAAAAAGTCACATGAGGGAGAGGGTGGGCTCTTCCACAGTCCTTCCTACCAGAGAAAATTGACTCTGAACCCAACAGCATAGGAAGTTGATTGAGAGAACCTGGAGGGCCCAGGCGTAGTCCAGAAGACTGGGGAGGGAGAAGCCAATGTAAGCTGGGAGCAGAAGGCCAGGGTGTGGCTTGAGCAGCCACACACACAGCTGGGGACTTGGACAGGAGGGTCCCAACATAGGGGGAGCAGAGACCAAGGCCTCCCACCAGAAGAAAAGATTGGGGTACCTTTGGCGCCCTGGGGAGCCCATGAAGAAGGGCAAGGCTGATTTAAGGAAGCCTGAGGCCTGATGGCTCCAAATCTGAGCTCCTAAATCAGCCAGGATTCAGGGTAGGAAGGCCACCTTGTTGCCCCGCCCACCCAGCCTGCGCTGGCCTTGGCCCCGCCCACGGCCCCGCCCACCCAGCCTCGCTGGTCTTGGCCACGCCTACCCTGCCCTCCTCCCGCCCCGCCCGCAGGGGGCCAGCGCACCTGACCTCTATTAAAGAACACAGACTTGACCTCTCACCATTGCAAGCTCGACCCAGCGGACCCGGCTCTCTTCCCCTGTCTGGATGCCATGGCCGCCTTCCAGACAGCAGAGACCCCGGCGGACCCTGATCGCCTGTGGATCTGGGAGAGGGATGTGTACCGAGACGAGGAGGAGCGCACCTGGGTGCCTGTAGTCATCAAGGTACAGCCACCTTGGGGCCAGCCCTTGGGGCAGCAGTTTTGGCCCACTCCCTGGCTACTTTCTGGGAGCTGCAGCCCCCTGGCAGACAAGGTCCTGGAGGAAGATTGGGGGACCTTCCCACCCCACACCTCCAGGGCCCTGGGGAGGCACAAAGACCTGTTCTGTCTGTCCAGGAGGCCCCAGGTGAAACTTCTTTGAGCTCAGCTTTGAGCTCAGGAGGGGTCATTCTCAGGGCCAGGGGCCCAGCTGGGCAGAACCATCAGGGAATGTTAACTCAGATGGAGCCCCAGTTTCTCTGGGGTGTGTGACAACTGATGTTGGCGAAAACAGGGCTTGGGGGTGGGGGGTCCTAACCATAAAATGGGAATAACTTCCAAGTAATTCAGACATGGAACTGAAGTCCAGAAACCCCTTAGGCCTCCAAAATCTAGACTTTAACCTTCGCCCTTAGTAAGTTATGATCAACTCATTTAAGAACCACTGCCTTGGAGTGTGGGGTCTTTCAAACCTCATCCAGGGCCTGGAATAAATTTAGAGAAAAAGTAGGGTCGAAGCTCGTGGTAAACTGTGTTTCACACATGAAGTCCTGAAATGGATCTTTAGTGAGCTTGACGTTTTTCTCAAGAAAAACTTACAAGTGGTTTCCATCAGAGTTTGGGATTACCCCAGGACATTGAAGCCAGAACTGTTGAAACATTTTCTATACACAAAGTAATGTATACTTTAAAAAAAAGCCAGTATGTGTACTAGTAACACTTCCACACATAACGTGACCACAGACAGTTACTGAGCGCAGACTGTGTCCCCAGCAAGCTGGGCTTCTTGTAAATTCTTCACAGAGCCCAGAGCAGGGATGAAAGTACAAGTCCAAGTTCTCGTTTATATTCTGGTCATTTCAGGTTTAAGTTTACATAAATACTTAAAAAAATCAGACTAAATGTTTTAAGGGAAATATTTGTGGAAAATTTAGGGGCATATCATTTTTAATATCACATTGGTCATTGCCTTATTGTCCAAAACATGAACCAGACAAATTTACACATACTTATAAATAAATGCTGACTGAAAACAGCCCATTAGCAAATCTCAAGGCAGGGTTCATCTCCCATGAGGGAAAGGTGGAGTGTTCACAAAATCTAAGGACTTAACTATATCCACAAGAGATGAGGAATACAGTTACATGTGGGGTGGCAAGGACCCTGGGTGCTAGGGCAGTTGCACCTTGAGTTGTGGTCAGAATCCTTTGACAGTGAGTTCCAACTTCCGTCACAGGCAGAAAACGGTACAAAACCATTTTCAACTTTGGAAAATGGTGGCCAAACAAAAGCGGAGTGCCTGGTTTATGTACAGGCACAGTTTGGGGGAGTGGCCGTGAGGGCTTGCAGACCTTGAGAGAATCTTCACTCCTGGGGAAGTCGGAGCACTGCTGGGGGGTTTTGGGGGGCACAACAACGTAGGCTGGTGAAGAGTCGTGGGGGAGAAACAGATGAGGGGCTGTCGTGAGTTGGAGGGGTTCATCAGGTAAGAGTCCTCTGGAGTGTTACGGTTATTGTATTTCTTGACAATATCATACATGCATATGATGTATTTTATCTTATTCTACCTCCACTACCCTCTGTATCCCCCTCCCATTCCTGTTAACCCTTTTTCTTCTACTCCCCCTCATAAACTCTTTATGTGGGTATGGCCCACTGAGTTACATTAGGTTTGCCTGCATGAGCATGTGTATGGGGCTATTTCTGGCAGTGTGAGCAACTTACCTGTGAGTTCACCACTGAAGGACAGGTCTCCCCTCCCCCAGTAACCATCTACCACCCATAGGTCCCCTGAGAAGAATAGGGAACTATTAACTATTAATGAGCCTCTCCCCCATCAATGATGGAATGCTGTGGCTCAT